>WYDI02078271.1:0-96863 GCA_009867235.2 Psittacus erithacus
TTTTTTTTTTTTTTTTTTTTTTTTTTTTTTTTTTTTTTTTTTGTTTGTGGGTTGTGGGGGGTTTGGCTGTTTGCGAGGGTGGGGGGAGCGGGGCAGGGAGTAACAAACGGTGGCAGTTTCGTGAACACTTCAGTAAAGAATTTCTTCTGTACAGTAACAGGAAATATTAATCAGCTGCAGTACCCTGGACAGCTCCTTTTCTTTCATTTTCAGTTTTCTTACTTCATGTGCACACCTCTGCATCAGTAATCAAGGATCAGGGGACTTGAACTGTCATTTCATTCACAAAGGCCCTTATTTATAGATCTTTGAATGAAATAAATGAATTTACCCAAAGTTTCTAGTTTACTTACAAAACCAAGTCAAAAATACGCCCCTCCTGCTTAGCTTTCAAAGACATATTATATTAAAAGCCTGAAGAATAAAACATCATGATGTCAAAGTCTTCCTGTTATTCAACAAAGTAAATAAAACTAAAGAAAAAAAAAGTTATTAGTTGTTGTGTATAACAGCGATTTCCGCTAATTTGGCACAAGAAATCTATATTAATCTAATAATGCGGTAAGCCAAGAAGGCCACGTAATAATAATTACCACTGAGTAATTGAATATTTAGAAGGAGGAGGAAAAAAAGGAAGACTGGTAATCTTAGCCTGCAGGCATGAAAGTATTATAATACACAGATGATATTTACATGTAAAAATAAAATTCTCCAAACTGGGAAGTTAAGAGAAAAAGCCTATATTTAGAAATTCCTCATTCCAAATCTGGATTATCTGTTAGCCACCTTATAGCAGAAATATATTATTGTCTCAGAGAAACCTTTCCCCACAAACACTTTTACAAAGAATTACAAACCTGCTAAACCAAAGAAGGCACATCTACATAATTAACTTAATTAATTTAATTGACAAAAGAGATAATAAATGGTCATTCTAAATCCTAAAAAGATTCTTAACTGAAAAAGTTCACCCAGTACAGTTTAAAGATAAAATCTGGGATTTATGTTTTTATAATCTACTAAATGAAAAATTCACAGCACCTTGCAGAAGATTGTCTTGCTATTTACATATGAAGGAAGACAAACATCTGAACTAAGTTCTTTGTTAAAGACAAAAGAAAGTCAGAGGGAGAGGGAGAGAGCTATTACTGATTAGTGTTAAACAGACTTTCTCTAGCATTAAATGCTATTTCATAAAAATCATCCTCCTGCAAAATGTTGTCCCAGAAGGTCCATTTCATTTGTCAACCTTGCCTGATATTACTGTCATTTAACTTTCTAAAGATTTTCCTGACACAGACATTCATTCTAAAGTATACTATTCCCTTTTTTAATCAGAAGCTCTCAGTTCACTCTCTGAATACCAAATAATTTAAAGGACTGAAATGTCATGCTTTGAAAGACCCTTTTTCACTTAGAATGATGCTATTAAATATGTTGATCAACAGTCTTCATTTTAAAAAACATCACACATTATTTTAAAGCATTCAAAAAGATAATGAGAAAGCTCTTTGGTGTGCAATACATAACAGCAAGTAAACCTGCATCTATCGAACAGTCTCTACAAATACACTGGTCCCACTCTCTCCCTCTCTCGTCTCTTTTTTTTCCCCCCCTCTTTTTTTTTCAGTGGTAGTATTTAAGTTCCGTAACTTTTCAAAATGAGAGGAAAAGTGTCCTTGTGATCATTTCCTCAAATCAAATAGCTAGAGCTGCAAATTTGCACAATTGTAAAATGTATATGAACAAAGGCTTTACTGAGGCAGTATAAATGCAATTACACCATGACATTTTATTCAGAAAGCTTTCTCAAAGCAGTTACAAGTAGCTATTTTTTAATTGAGGCCCAAAATAGCATTTAAGATAATGAACAAGCATATATTGTGGAAGAAACAGAATTAGTGTCATTTAAACAAAAAGAAAAGTTTGCAGAGAACATTCTAAACATGGATTAAAACCCCTCAAAGTTCTTAATACAAATCTTTCAAGCTTTAAACATTGATATATGGACAGGATTTTTTTGACTTTTGCAAAAATAAGAGCACAAACAAAGAAAAGACAGAAAATTACTAATAGTACAAGTTGATTAAACATAAATGTGTTTAGAATAGTGTGAAAAAGTTGTTAAACTTACTTTATTTTTGTTTCCAAAACTTATATGTTTCTCCTCCCTTGTGTGCTGAACTGTGCACTAAAGCTGTGTCTTTGAAAGGTAGTTCCCATGATATGACATCCAGTGCCTTTGACTGCCTAGAGATAAGCACCTGCGTTTGTGTCCCCTCTTTACGTCACACCTCCCTATTCAAACCTTCTCAATATGATTCACATTTGCACATCAACAGCCTCATGCGCATACACAGATTTTTTTCGGCTCTGGGCCCAAAACTTTCACTTTAATTTTCATCACATGATTGCTGTGGCATATGTCCTTCCAAACCTCCCATATATCAGTCATCATGCAAATGAGATGGAATATCACTCCTCTGCAGCAGATGGCCAGGGATGATAACAATGGCTCAACAGAGGAGATTCAATGTCCCTGACTTTATCGCCACGGCAACAACAACCTAAAATATATGTAATGGAAGTGGTGCTTATTAATTTTGCAGGCTCGAGTGTTCTGATTTTGTGAGTGAATGGGCTGAGTTAAAAAGGGGGCTGTGTCCTCCTGCCTCTAGAAGACTATCTATAAAAGCCAGGGACCTGGAAATTATTTTCAGTGACTAAGAAGGCAACAGCCTAGCAATTATTTGAGTAATTAGGTGTAATTCCTCCCTGTAGGCCTTGTACCCTCCTGTGCTTGTTTCACAGAAGCTCGCGAATTAGACAGGCGCAGATACTGAAAAGTGCCTCAAGATATAGCAGGAGAGCTTGCAGGAACTAAGCTTCAGTGATATGACACTTGGCCTCCACCAGGCTTGGTAAACACAAGCCCCAAGCCATAAGTAAATAGAGGCCCCACTCCACAAACACAGACCAATTAAAATTACAAAGGCAGCCACACTTCTGGGTGGGGCTGGAGGAAGCTTTATTCTGCCATAGTCTCACTGTGAGTTGCACACACAATGGTCTCTTAGTTCAGAGCACCAAGTACTGTATTTCCACTGCTATCTGCCACTATCAAACCCAAGCACAAGGTTTTCTTCAGGCTGTAAATTTCTCCCTAGGGATTTACCATGTGTCTTTAAGTGTTTCAAAGTGAATTTTCTGTGTGTCCTCACACAGATTAACAGGAAGGAGTGGTGCTCACCATTTTACATCTGAGCAAGCAAAATATCCACAGTGTCTCTTCACCCTGTCCATGCCACAACTTCCATATCCTTTCATGTTTTGAGCATGTGAGTGACCATTTAATTTCTCATAGTTCAGCTATGAACTAGATGCTTAACTGAAAAAATATGCATACAGAAACTCTGTCTTTTGTTCTTTTCCCCAGGGGAGACCTTAGAAAAAGAAAGATTCCTTTGTCTCCCTGTGCAGTACAGGGAAGGATGGTTAAGTAAAAATGACAAATTGTGGTCAAAAGTTGTCAATTTTTACAAAGGTAAAGCTTCCATCTAAAAAAGCAGGCATGTTTCTGCTGTGCATCAATATTAAAAACTTCCAGAACTATTACTTATTTACTATATGCCTGTACAGCACCCAGCACTCTCACCTTCTGACCTTGTGACAGGTGTTACCAGAATATGAATGTTCAGTGCTGAATGGTCTTTCCCTTTCCACTGTGAAAAAAATCTGAATATGAAAATAATGTATGGCTGGTTTAAGCCAGTTAAGACCAGAAGTGTTTCTTTTCTATCTTTAGTACTGCCATCTACTTATTAGCTACCAACAGAAGCATTTAAAATACATACAAGTGTAAAGTAAAGCTGATTGTGTGGAGTTTTCAATCAGATTTTCCAAAAAAATAACATTACTGATAAGCTTTATTTTCCTGTTTCCGAAAAGCTCAGCTAAAATGAAAACCTGGGCTTTTTTTTCTTTTATTGTTGTTGCGTATGTCAGTGTGTGCATGTGTGTGCAACAGGATTCTAGTATTGTGTATGTCCATTTTCTCTACTTCTGTACATTTCATACCCCACCCTGCTAATCTGGGAATAAACTCATGAATGTGGCTGTTATGGTGAGCTCAAGAGGAAAGTGTGGTCCAAGCCTATGCAAAGCCCTGAAGCTCTTTGTAGTGGATCTGTAGCTGGACAGAAAGCTAATACACAGAGTACTATAGGAATGATGTTTTCCTGACAGCTTGTGTTATTTATGGGACTGGCCACTGTCTTCTGAACCAGATGGAGCTTTTTTTCTAGCTTTTTTTTTTTTTTTGTGTGTGTGTGCGTGTGTGTATGTGTGAGATCTGCTGTGCATGGCCCTAATTGATCATGGAGTAAAACTGGCATTTAAGTCACTGTCTTTATATTTTCCAGTGTTAAGTATAGTCCTGAGTTGTGAACTGTCTCATTTATCTTAAAGGTACAGCTCTTTTAACAAAGTTAATCAGATCCTCTCACATCATGAGAAGAACATGGGATGAGGAGATGAGTAAAATTTGTAGATAAAGTTTACCTTTTCCTCTTTGATTCTTATCTGTATGATAGTGGTGCTATGCACATTAAAAACTGCTTGCTGAAAAATAGGATTCGGAAGGTATTTTTTCATTCTACTGGAACACACAAGTAGGAAAAAAAATCTTTGTCATTAAATCAGTCTTAAGTAAGTCCAGATTTAGCACAACTTTGGGATTTTTTCATTGTTTGCAATCTGGTAAGTAATGACATGCTGGCAAAGACTGGATTGTTTACATTGAGAATTCATTTTAAAAAAAACCATGCACTTAGGATGTAAGTGCTCCAAAGTTAGAAATACTAAGTTGCAACAGCCATCCTATTTTGACCCTCTAAACAATAGGACATTCAAAGTTTACAAGAATAGCAAGAAAATTATAAAGAAAGGGTTAAATTATTCCTCAGACTGCTTTCTTTGGAAAAAAATGAAATCTATTAGGAGGGTGATGACTTGTTCCGGAAACACAAAAGAAATAAATGTGCATGGCAATATGTAGCAGCTACCATTCAGACTTGTAGTGGTAAGAAATTGTGCAGGTCTAATATGATTACTCAGGTGCAAGTATTTAGAGTCTTCTATTGATAAATAAAATGCTCTTCAAAGAGTATAAACAAAATTTTAAATTCGTGGTTGTAATACACCAGAAAAACCACAGCAAAGACTGATAGAGAAAGTTTCTTGTAGGCTGTACAGCAGTTATTTGGCTGCTATTCAGGTTCAGGAGAAACTTCGAAAATGGCACAAAACTATAAATTAGTACTATGAAAATGATATTAAATAGTAGTAAAGTTTGCAATGTTTACACCTGAATTTAGTTTATCTTCATAGTCAGGAAGAAGAGACTGCTACACCAAAAAAAAGTTTTCACTCCTTTGCAGAAATAAATGTATTCCTGTATTCCTGCATCTTGCCAAATGATGTTCCTGATCTATTTTAAAAAGACAAAATTTGTTTGTGATACTACCTCCTGAATAAAAATAGAGATGCCTAAGAGATCTCATGACAGGAAAAGTAAACACTTAAAATAATTATAAAGAAACATCAACATAGCAGATAAATTCCTACTTCTATGAACAGCTATTAGCTCAGCAGAATCATAACTGAACATTTTGGAAATTGAGAAGTATCAAAGGAATCAGATTACAGGAGACGTATTGGATAACAAGCAATATGGGAGATGAAGCTTGATTCTTTACAAAGAGGTAAGGGAATGAAATATTCTCTGCTAGTGCCAGTAAATTGATTGCACGCGTTGGCATCATCAAACACCAAGTGCAGAGTCATTATAGACAATAGCATTGCCAAAGTTGCCAAACTCATGTAGCACCTGGTTGAATAAAAATAATAAATCAGCCTGGAGTGAGTTATGTTAGTAAGCTTGTGCTGAGGAAAACTGCCAGATATATACATAGCAGAAAAACTACAAATCATTAAGCATTCAACTTTGAAATGACATTTCGAAAATGCACTAAGCATGTTTGTACAACATATTACTTCAAAAGCATCAATTTAGAGGAATAAACAGGATGAAGAAGAAAAAATACATGACCTAATATTAACAAGGGAATGATTATCCAAATTAAATTATATATTGGCTTATGGAATGTTAAGGTTTTCAACATGTTCTCTATGAAATACTCTAATCACTGAAATAACAGAAAGATTTCTCCTTCTAGCCACATTCTTCTTAAATGTTTGCTTACCAGTACCCTAGAGAAGGCCAGCAAATTTTGGAGTAATCCTTATGTGCCAATAGATTCTACCTAAGAAAGCTGGAAACAGACATTTCAGGTGAGTTTTCCCAAAGCCTTTTAGGGCAGAAATGCTCCCAAGTCTCTTGGCCTTCCTACAAAAATACTCAAGGGACTATGGACACCTCTTCATGTAAAGGCTGTAAAAAAGTCATCTATAATGGGTGGTGTTGTTAGGATTATACTTCACTGAAAGGGAGATTAGAATATTGCTGGTTTGAGTTACAGTTTTATGAAATTCAGGATGATCTAAAACTGAGAAATGAAAATATTTTTCTCTTCACAGTCTTATTTATTTTAATATATAGCCTTAATAAGTAACTGAAAGTGGTTATTGAATAAGCATTGAAAATTAGGTGTAGGTGATGTCAAATATGGATTAAGCCTTTCAGAAAAAAATCCTATAATAAGGCTAAATATTAAGAGTAACAAATCTTCTCAGCTCTTGCGGTTAATTGAAAAAAGCCCTCAAACACATCTTTCTCTTAATCATTGTACTATTAAAGGCATAAATAAAAGAAACAGTAGTCATATTGCTGTATCATGGATACTACCAGATTTTCATTTGCAATTTAGATAGCTGATCAGCCAGAAAATTCTTTTGAGTCACCATGTCAGATCACGTAATACTCTAGTAGTTTTCAAGTTATTGCACGTCCTGATTCAAAAAGCAAAATTACTTTTTCAGTCAACCTTACTTTAGAGAACTTTTAACTTCTCTAAAGTTATTTTCCTGATCGCTGCCTGTGTTATGAATTTGTGTCTGTATGTGCCCTTCCTACCTTTCAAACACCATCACCTATGTTGTTAGAGGTACGTGTGACACCTCTAAAACTCCAGCTTAAGCCTCTATAAACTTCAGCATGAATTTTTGCATCATCAGTCTAAATCTTGTTTGGGAAAATCATTCTTTCTAACAGAAATCCTTGGAAATTTTAACACAAAGTTCACTTACCTCACTGTCCATGTAGTTCTCAGAGTTACAAAACTCAACATGGTTGCATAAATATACTGAGCTGTGACAACTGTGTCTTTCCCTCATTTCCCTTCATATCATTCCTTACATGCAGCCTTTCACTAAAGCCCACCTATGAGACTTCAAGTATGAGCATTTCAGGTTCTCTTCAGGAAACACCCCTTCTCTGATTTGCAGTTGTCTGCAGGCAAGTTCCTGCCATTGTTTCTGTTGCTCAAATACCAGTTTTCCGGTGAAATCAACCTGAGAAATCAACAGGTAAACACTCATCTGCTGAACACCTGCCTTACAGCCAAAATTCTTGTCCTCAGACCTCCCTAGGCTTCTGGTTGTGGCTCTTCAGAGGTCTTTTTTATTCTAATAGAAAAGTCTTGGAAAAGTGTGTAGGCAACCCCTTCTGCTGCTTTCAGCAGGGCACACAAAACTCCAGCAGCTATTGACAGCAACATCTTACCTGATCCCTGACAGCTGCTTCCTTCAGGGAAATCCTGCACAACATTTTCTGTTCTCTCTGCTTATGTAGAACATATACTTACTATCCAAAGAAAAGCCTAAGAACACTGTAGAAACAGTGGTCTTAGTGTTCCTGGGTTTTCGGAGTTCTAAATGGCAAAGCAAAATCCAAATGGGTCTGAACATTAATTACCTTGATGAAAACAGCCAGTTGAAAAAATAAATTTTTAAAATATCTTGTATGGATATAAAGAGAGAAAATACTGACATCTTTCTCTTTCTTTCACTCTCAAGTATTTTGTCAAAGGATTAATACTTTTTCTTCTGCTCCTAATTTCTTAGAATTCATTTTATAGATGCATTCTACTTTAAAAAGTTCTGATTTGTTCAGAAGAAAAGTACAGATTTTTCTATTAAATTTTAAAAACTTGTCAAGATTCATGGTTTGTTAAAATCTCCAAACTTATAGTGCATTTTTTAATAGTACTGCAATAGTCTTGCTAAACTTGAATAACTTTATTATAATATACTCAAAGGTTCAAGTTGTATCATAAGACACATAATGATCTCACACAGACATCTTAAATATTGCGTGAAAAGAACCCAAAGTCAGATTTACCTGTGTATGCAATGTTGTTTGCATATGATCACAAGTGGATCACAATGCATCTTGTCAGCATTTAAAAATACCATATTAATACACTAAATAGTTACAATAATGAATATTATAACACAGCGTACAACAAACTTTGGGCTGTCCAAACCCTTATAAATAGGTATACGCAATATAAGCCCTGGCTTCAAGTATCTCTGCATAAATGTGTATTTTATATAAACACAAACAAATATATGCAACTTTTTACACATAACATAATTAAGGCTTCAGGGAAGAAAAAAAAAATTCTTTCCAACACTGAAGCGATCATTTGAATAGAATAGAAATAGTACTATAAACCTTTTCTAAACATTATACTGAAGTATGAGAGAGACATAAGGTGGTTCTTTTCCCCTTTTTTTTTTTCTTTCTATGAATCAATGAGAGCCGCAAGAATGCCAGGTCATGAAGAATTTTAAATGCTTAGATCCAAAATGGGATAACAACTATCTGAGAAAAGAGGGAAGTATGTTTCCATGGACTATGCTTGCTTTCTTTTCTTGCACAGTTTGTTGAACAGCCTACATGGCCAGAGGCTATTCTGGAACTAATCCTAGGAAATGAGCCAAGCATGATAAATAAGGCTGAATGCTGGGAGTGGCTAGTGTTCACCACAGTGTCATTAGGCAATTTCTAGATTGAAGTCAGTAGCCCTCACTAATTAAGTATATGTTTCCTTCTAGTCTTTCTAGAAGCAGTCTTTTAGTTTAACACTCAGTCATTCCCTCTGTACTGAAAATTTCAACAAAGAATATTGTGAAAACTAGCACTTGCTCAAGAAGTTCAGGTAGATCAACATCTGCTTTATACTTCACTTTGAGGTAGATACTAAACTATCAGACGTGAGTTGTTTTTGAAAATGTTGATCAGATCATCTAATCCTACATCCATAAAAATCATCAGCAAAATATTCTTACAGTCATTAATAGTAGAAAAAATTAGGCTTATCCCTTCCAATAGAGAAAAGGCAATGGGGCTGTTTTGCTAAATTATTTGCAAATCATTTCAACTCATATGGGAAGCTATGGAAGCAACAAAAAAAAAAAAAAGATTGCATGAGGTTGATTTTTTTGTAGCGACTTAAACTTTGTAACAGTTGAGCAATTTTTCCTCAATTTCACACAAAAAAAGTAAAAATAAAACCTAATCCTCCCACCTCACCAAATAAACAAAAAAAACCTCATCTATTCTTTTCTTTTGGAGAAAATATGGCAATTTGTGTTCCAATTTTTCAAGCCAAAGTTACAGGGGTCTAAAATAGGGATTTATAATGGAAGTTGATTGCGACCCTAACTATAGAGAGGCTACTGCCTTTCCATAATAAAGAGCTTCGCATTTCCAAGGAGAGGAGGAGAATACTGCTCTACATGACTTCTTGTAATTTTGCTTTTTTAAATTAAGGTTGTGTCTTGGGAACTTTCTTAGTTCTTTTGAGCATGAAGTTTGATATTTCACTTCATGTGGTTTTAATTTTGATATAGCACACGGATATTTTGCAGTTGATACATTTTAGAAATGAAAAAAATATGAAGCTTTGCACTTTGTCAGAGCTGTGATCCTAATTTAGTTTGGTTTTCCCTTTTTCTTTTTGTATGAATCACATGAAAAGGCCATGCAGGCTAAAGCAGCAATTTACACATATTTGGATTTAGTTTGCTTGCTTTGTATTGTCTCCTTACTTAACGGTAGAATGATTTTTGGCTGTTTAAATTTCAGTCTGGAATGAATTCTGGCTGTTTTTCCTTTTTCTGGACATAAAATGGGGGAGACCACAGAGACTATCTCAGGAATGTAAACTGTGATCATAAAACCAGAGCCCAGGTATGAGATTATTAGCCTCAGTTTCTATTGCAGAAAGGTTTAACTAGCATTAAATGTTTCTTAGTTGGCTGGTTGCTTCATCACCATTAAAAGCTGCTGAAAAATGGCCAACAGCAACTAAGTGAATGAGATTATGTAAGCATACATTCAGATTGGTTTTAAATAATTTAAAGTCAGATTTTTTTGTTGGGGTTTTTTTTTGTGTCTTCAAGAGAGTGCAAAAGAGATAAGATTTGATAAAATGGACATCCATGGAGCAAAGATTAAAATGCATATAAATCCAGACCTATGGCTTGGTCTCCAAAACTTTGATGTAGATTAAGCTCCATTTTTATCTATTGCTCCATTGCTACTAATAGCTGCAAAAACCTACCAAGCTAGGATTTATGTTAGGTCTATTATTAGTGAACCTAACACTTTTAAATGCTTTCGTTATACTGCTAGGTCAGAGCATCCTTCCAAATTTAAGAGCCTTACGTTATGGCATTAAGAGCCTATGATGATTACAAGCACACCTACTGAGTATAAAGGCTTTCAACATTTTAGGGACAGTAGGCAAAAAACTTCACTTGTACAAAAGGGGCATTTTTTTCTTATTGATTTAAAACTCTTTGGAGCAGAACTATAACATAGCAGTGAATATTGCGAAAAAAATAGTGCATTTTAATTCTTTTCTGCAGCATTAAATTCTTAAGCAATGGAATATAGAGGAAATTAATTTAAACAATTAATTATCATACACATTATATTAATTGAAGCTATGGAATAAAGAGATGCATCTGAAGATAAAATTTATATTTTACTCCTAAAAATATCTCTTAACATTACTTCCTAAACCTATAATACGTGTATTTTGCTACCATGTATTCATGAGTATTGTCTTTCTTGCTAGGTTTATCCTTTCCAAATATACTGAAAAGAGAAATGTTGTTCAAAAGTATTGTTCAGAAAAAAAGAGTGACATTTCACACTGAAAAAGGGTGCTGTTACATTACTAGCAAAGAAAACTAGAATCATGCTTTTTTGCATACCCAGAAAGAATATTTTCTTTCTGGTTTAGGCACTCAAAGTGAAAAGGAAAGACGTATCAGATCTTGAAGAAGCAGTAAAACTTTTTTTCTGTTCAAATCAAACGTCTGAAAGAGCATTTGCTATTTATAAAATACTAAACCATGCAAGGACCACATTATATCTTTTTTTGTTTTATAAATCAGTTCTATATGCAGAATGTTTCAACACTTTTTATAATGTATCTAAAGCATAATTTTATGTAACTAATGTAAATCTAATGTCTGATGAGGTATGCACCACATTGACTTACCATTTCCATATAAAACAAGTGTGACTTAAATTATGAGGGTAAAAAATTAAGTCCCTTACCTAAAAAATAAATATAATTTTCTTTTTTTAAAAAAATGCACAAAATAGGTAATCAAAGAAATATCCATTCAGATGATATTATTCAAGTGTGAAGCTAGCGTATCTTGCGGGTTGTCCAAAAATAACAAATTTAGCATAAGATTCACTGTAGTTGAAAATCTACAATTTTGTAGTTCAACCTTGCATTAGGAAAATAAGTACAAATGCAGTTCTTTGAATCCAGACTTATTGTTCATTTATTTAAATGATGGTAAGATTTAGAAACTTAAATCACTATAATTTGCATTTATCTATACTTGTCTGGTTTCTGCAAGAATTATCTAAAGTCTGATTTAAGCTCTGTAGACCTCTAACTCCATATAGTCCACTGATATTAAAAGAAAATTGAGTAAGGCCAGAAAAAACTACCAGACTGTGAATGGATCAACTGGTACTTTTAATTCTACATAGTAGGTGCCATTGACTGAAAACCAAAATAAAATCAGAAATGCACCAGTAATGGAGTAAAAATGGAGCATTCGATTGTTTTCCTAATTAATTTACTAAAGATATGACTAATTTTGTGATGTTTTAAAGCATCCATTTGCATGCTGCTCTATTTAGAAAGTCAGTTAAGGACAAATTCTGGTGGGGTAAGCACTGTCAAACACAGAACAAGAATCAAAAAGCCGGTAACTTTCAGCATAAAGTCATCTTCAAATAAATCCATGATCATAGTTAAGTCCATTAAAGCCACAAAACGCACATCTAGGATTTTAATGTCTTACTCAATTACTTAGTTATGTTGAACTTATTCTGTTCTTTGTCTTGGAGGCTTAAACTTTCCATAAATAAACTCTACATCCAGGAGTTTAAACACACTTACCTCATTCATACAATCCACTAGACCTTCTGTCACTAAGAAAAGGCCTGTCACTGGGACTTTAACATATTTCAGTGTGGTTGACAGCATTCCTAGGAAAAAAAGCTCCATTCATTGTCAAGTATTGACTAGGAATGTCACACCACTACCTCTTAATGGCTAGTTTGAGTGTTATAACCAGGACAAAATTTTGTTCCAAAAGAATAATAAAGACAAAGTAGTCCTTTTCTATTAAAAGAACAATATAATTTAGATTTAAGGGACAATACCAACATCTAAAAAATTGGTGTTTTTTTTTAAAAGTCAGCTGATAACCACTGCTTGTTGAAGAGACCAGGTTTAATGTGCTATCTGTGAGACTAGGTATTTAGCAGTTATTCACATTTAAGTTCCCGGCATAGGGCATTGCAAAGGGCTAGCTGACCTTAAACACTATTTAAATGGCAATGCTGAGACCCAGTGCAGAATTATTACCTAACAAGCTTTGAATTTATTTTCTTTCATTACCTTTAGACTTTAAACATAATATGGCATTCTTTTTTGTGGCTTAAAAGTATATAAGCATCTGTTAGCAGAAGCCCTCTATTTCACATAACAAGAGGATTCTGTTTGCAATGTGTCACCAGCTGCTCAGTCAAAATGGGTTCTATTAGAACTAATTTAATTTTACATAAGTTGATCTATTTGCATTCTGAGTCTCCAGTTAAACGACTAGGTACTGTTTTGTAGACTGATCCCGCTTCAAGCTTCAGTGTGTGGACAATGCTTAATCAGTGTGTACATCAGGAAATAAACATAATCAGCAAGTGCACTAATTAAGCCAGGAAAATTTTGCAACATGTATATGCTGTATGGATTAACAAGGCAATTCATTAGAAATCTTAATTATGGAATATTATATTTTCCGTACATTTTATTTTATGGTGCTTCAGATGAGTTTTCTCTAAATACAGAAGCCATCTACACTTCTTAAAGTAGTTAGTGAAATCCTTTTAACTCAGGCACATCTGTGTAGCCTCTAGTCTGGAAGCCTCTATGGAAAACATGCTTTGTTATCTCCAGCCAGATAACCTGATATGCTCCCTTAAACAAGAGGTTACTAATCAAATGTTAAAATGCAGATGACTGAAAAATAAATACAAAATAAAACATATAGATAAATATGTAACTTGGTTATTTGGAGCCTCTCATCATCCTTAAAATCAGGGGTTTTTTTTGTTTATTTCTGAAAAGTCAACAAATAAACACCTAGGGCATGAGACACAGCACTCAGGTTTTAATGAAAAAAGCTTCTATTGAACTCAGCATGTTTCAAGCTTTTAGTATAAACTGGCTGCAAAACTCCAGCCTGAAATAGAGATGTCAATTGATTCTGAACATGGATGGTGGTAAATATATGGGTTCTTCTCTGGCCAGATATCTTGCTTAGTTGACTCCTTGTTTAACAGAAGATCGCATTTTACTGTACAGCTTCACATAAACTTCTTGCTGAAGGGGTTCTGCGTATTAAATAAAGGAGGCTGGCTTCATTGGAAGAACAGAGAGTCAACCAAGAAGTTTCTGTCAGCATAAGCGGACTTTACACTAAACACTTTGTCAGATAGAAGTGTTATCATATAATTGGCTTTTTTTCTGAAGTTCTGTACCAGTGCAGGAGGACTCAAAGTCTGCATAGGTTTCCTGTGTGTAGCCAAGAAATATGTTGTTTCAGAACTGTGCATTAGTAAACTCATTGTATTACTTCTAAGCCTTGCACATAGGGCTTTCATTTAACAGAGAAGATTACCACGATTTTAAATAATGGTGATGTGGTTCCTGCAACATCTTCTGAAGAGGGCAGCTGGCATCACTTCCAACAGTAAAGGGACACTTAATTATGCTTACAAAATAAGAAATACTTCACAGGATAAAAAGCTTATGGAAATCTGCTCATCCCTCATGCGCTCAATATCCAGATAGTCCAAGAACATCCCTTGGAGCACCTGTACATTTGACTCATTTTTCCTATGTGTGAATGGAGGAAAAAGAAGAGCTGAAAGTCCCCTACCACACTCTTTGTAAACTTTTGATCAGCATACCTGGGAAGGAGGTTTCTGCATAGGCAGAAAAACATGGACCATTTCCTCTCAAATTGATATGGGGCATCCTTGTTGCACTTCTACATACTTGTTCTTTGCTCCATCCCTAACTCAAAATCTCTTGTTGGAGGTGCACATATATTTTCAGCTCAGATGCAACCTGCATAAACCATCAGCATGTTAGGAAATACTCCAGCCATCACAAGAATGGGTGAAAAGATGTTATGAATCTTTGCTGCTACCATAACCAAGCTAAGTTCTTGGAAAATAGGCGTGGCTGAAGTCCAATGCTAATTTAATTTGGGTCCAATGTAAAGGATGAAGTTGGAATAGTAGCAATGGGCACTCACAGGACAAATTCTGTTCTGGTTTATACTGTGCTTTGGATGCAAAATATTAATTTGAACTGCCAGGGCTGTCTGCCCCTTGATATCTGTCATATTAAGTGGAATAAGTCAGTTGAAACTGAACATTACTTTACATTAGGATGAGTAAAGTTTATGGGCTTTAAATGTAAACTTAAAAAATGCTGTCAAACCAGAGTTACACTCTGGTCTGTTGCTAGCAGAAGTGCCAAGCAGTGCCCATATTAGGATGGTCCCTTGGCATCTGCATGAGTCATAAACGTGTCTTTTGGCCACTGCTTCATTTTTTGCTCATTATGTTTGTTGTGGACTGGTAAAGGCAGATATAAATAGAAAAATGCTTACGTAATATGATGGACAGATTTGTTTAAACATTTTCAATAGCCTAGCCAAAGCCAAACAAAGTAGCTATTATTGGCATCTGAAAATTCCCATCACATAAAGGATTATTCGTATATATTTAGGCCACGATTACCATTTTATTTGTGACAACAGGCATGACAAAAAAAGTAAAAAAAAAAAAAGAGAGAAAACCAGAGGCTAATATATTCAGTGAAAGCACTTAGTAGATATATGAAATATTCATATAAGGGACACAGAGCTTAACAGCACAATAAGAATGCATTCCCAAAACAGACGCCAGATCACTTAAATGAGATGGAAAAGGATATGTGACAGCACCAAACCCTTGTCCAGAGTTCTGGCCTAAAGGCAATGAAATAAGTGAATTGACGATCTGGGTAAAGCTTTTGTTGTTGAGAGCAATAATTCACATATTCTTTGTATGAACATGACAAGAGAAAATTACTTTTGCGTCCAGTTCTTCATTCTGTACTAAATAGGCCTATGATACAGCTCAAGTTTCTTAAAAGGACATTGGTCATCATCATAGTCCAACAGTATAGAAAATGAAAGATTAAAGTTCTGAAACTTCCCTAATCCTGCAGTAATACTTCTTTTCACATCACAGATTGTACTTATTGCTTTCTTGAGACCACTAAATTATGATATTGCCTGGCTTTTAAATCGAGTTAAAAAATAAACTGAGAAGCCTTTTTATAAAGTTCACTTGAAGTATAAATTAATTTGCATTAGTTTATCAGTTACAAAGTATACTTGCCTTTGAGCAATGACTTTGTCACATCATCAAGTCATGGAAAATTCAATCTGTCATAGGCTGAAGGGCCAAACTATAATAACTTCATTACAGCATCACAAAGGGAGATACAGGAAATCATATTGATGGTAAATTATTTTTCTCAAATCTCAGCAGTTAGAGGGCTTTTCTAGTAATATTGATTTAGAAGAACAAAATCTTATGTCTTTGCTGATTTAAAAAAGTGTAGAGGTTGTATTAAGCAAGTGTGAGCAAAACTGTTTTTCCATTTCACTGTATGCTATGAAGTACAAGATTATCACAGACTTGTTTCAGGGACCCCTTTTCTACCAACATTATCTTAGGTCTGAGCTACCAGCAATGATGATAAACAGCAGTTACTTGTATCAAAACAATAGGAATTGTCAAATTCTCAAATTTTACAAAGGTTTTAAGAAATAGATGTTGACATAAGCCTTCATAGAACCCAAAGATTTTGTTCAAAACTGTGGTATTGCTAACTGGGTTTGTGCATAGTCATATATATATACACATATATATATGAAATTGCCGCACAATAGATATTATCCTGAACCACGTAGCTAGAGAATGGTTCTATCTTAGTAAAAAAATACAAGTATGTAAAAATAGCTGTCAATGAAATTGTGAGTGGAAAAAATGTGGAACTTGTTCAAGTGAGACACACCTTATCTAGGTCTGTGCCTGAACTTAATGCAAACAGTTAATCAATGAATTTTACAAAGCCACCAGCTTAACTATCTCACTACTAAAATATTCTGTAACCACCCATATTTGCACATATAAATAAATATTTGGAGTGAGATGCAAGATTTCCAGATGCCAAGTGCTGACATTTAAAGATATGGTCCTAAGTGTCATATACTACCCTTGATTGGTGCTCACAGATCAAAAAGACTTCAGACAGAATTCTTCACACAGATTGAGGGTAAGATGTGGTAGTAATAAAATGAACATTAATCTATGAGCAGTGTTGTTCTCCACCAGAAGGTAATGATAAATTCATTGTAAACCTTTACAATCCGTCAAATGCACTGCAACATTCTCGTGCCTATACTAATATTATTTCATATTTATAGCAGTGGGTTTTGAACACCATGTCAGACTGAAAACAAAATATACCAAATAAAAATAGAAGTGGGAAAATCCAGGAAACTGTCTTGGAAAAATAAAACTGAGACTGTATCTTGCATATGAACCTGCCTTTAGGCTAAACAAAAAATTCCAACTAACTATATTAACATCACTAAGATACAAATGATGGGTGTCTATTTATTGAAATGACTGTCTACAGTTCTTTATATTGGAGAAAAAAGAGTATATGTTAAATCACTGGCAGAATCATGGGTCAGAGGAAATGGTCAAACCTGCATACCAACAGTGTACAAGGGAGGACTGTAGTACTTCTCCACTGGCCTCCTCAGTCTGAGTTTATTTTAGTGTTGAACTGAAGATGAAACATGGTGTGAATGGACAAAAGATTTTACTTTTATCAGAGCACATTCATGGCATAGGTAAATGCATTGAGGTAAATAATGAAAAACAATACTTTAATACCCATTGCTTCATTTGCTGATAATAACTGAATTTAAATTAATAATATTATTTGATCATTTAAAGAGCTGGTTGAATGATGAAAATAATTACTCATGAGGATTTTAGTAGCAATTGATGGAAAAATGTGAATAGTTCACGTAATTAAACATTATTTGACTATCTATACAACTAATTGAATAATGGAAACATTTATTCACCAATAATAGATTCATCTGTCTACAGAAGAAAGGAAACAAACAATTTGTAAATCAGACCTGCATTAAAAGGGTCTGATGAATATCTGTAATATTGTCCAAAATTTTTGTTATTGTTTCAAAGAATATGAAAGCTTACTGGAATAATATCGTCATTAACAATGACAGAACCTCAAAAGGGAAATAATTTGGCTAGGACACACTCATATCATTAATCCACTGTACACTTAACTTGATGAATGGGATGACATTTCAAAGCACAGAAGGAAGAATAATCTCATATTTTAGGTAGAGGATCAAGAACTAGATGACCTGGTTTTTACTTGTATTCTTATCATCAATTATTTTCAGTGTTTTCACCTCCCTACCAAGAAATTACTTGTTTCTGAGCTAATTACATTCACTTTAAGAAAAGCTATGAGCTTTATTCATAGTCCAGTGAATAACTGAGTACCCTTTAACTGCCTTTGAGTTAGGGTGACTGTAGTAACATAGGTATAATTAACTGAGGCTCAGAAGAATAGAATGCTAGAAAGAAACAATATTGTTACGAGGTATCTCACTTCAGCTCCCCAAGGGTCCCTGTGAGAAGAGCTTTCACCAGTGAGTGAAATCAGTGACTAAGTGTCTATAACTTTAGCTATTGTTGATGTTACTTGACACTTTACAAAAATAATCAGCCTGAAACACATGAAACCAAAGCGGTTGGAAAGACAAATGTAAAGCCATGAAAACCATCCTCAGCTGGTGTTTTATGCTCTCTTCAGGTTCACTTAGGCAATGTAGGAACCAAGGTGATGAAGCAGTAGAGAATAAATCCCTTCCTTCTGGAATCTCAACTTATTGAAAATTTCAGGCTCCCAATGTCTTTTCTTATGAGTACACACCAGCCTTTGGAAGATGCAGTCGGCTTTCATTAATAATGTTATCTGTACAGGCTTGGAAAGTGATGAACAATTTACTTTACTACTTTTCTCTGTGCTTCATCTCTAATTATTATTAGCCAGCTTGTGAATAAAAAAAGGCTTTCCAGTGCACACTACTGGGTCAGTTTTGTAAAAGATTCCTGCCTGATTCTTTTCAGCAGCCTCAGTTCTACTGTTCAAATTCTTGGCTCCTAAGCAAAAAACAGACTTTAAACATTGCAAGGTATCTGTTGTTACTCAGCAGAAAGAGGATACCAGAGCTACAGCAGGGAACCAGAATTAAGAAAAGAACAACATTGTTGTAAAATAATAAAAATAAAAGAAATTATTTCTCAGGCCTTGAGAAAAAGCCCAATTTTATTCTCATAAAGTCAGATGTCTCTATATTTTAATCTGAAGAGGAAACTAAAACTACATTAACAAGATTAAGATTGTAAGTATAGCTCTTTTCCAAAAAGGAAATGCTAACACAATCAAAAACTCAAATGCTAATTTCTGATTATTCAGAATTCAGTTGCAACTGTGTTATTTTGTATTAAGGCACAATACCAAATGTCAACAGGAAAAATCAGCTTGAGTTTAATGTTTTAACCATTTTTGTTCTGACAGAAATGGAATCTTCCTCCACACCTTTCCCTTTCAGATAGAATTCATGCAAAACTGGCCACTTCAGTGGAGCATTTTGACTTTGTCAGAACACAACATTCTCTGAGCAGCAGTACTGGTCAGCCTTTAGCTATAAAGCTGCATATAAATGAATGAATTGAACTAGCTTGCAAAGCCAAAACCTGAATTTTAATATAGCCCTGTACTTTTTTTCTGTACCTTCTTCTTCAGAGTACAGTATAATAAATTACAAGCAATGAATATTTATTCAACCCTGATTATACTTGGGCTGCATTAGTGTACTTTAGATTAAAGCTCTGTTGTTTCTACTGCTGATTCTCGTGCATGGTAATTTTTTACTTTTTAGATCTTTTGATTTGCACATAAAACTGTACTTATTATAATGTCTGCCTTATTAACCCTCTTTTCTGTTCTGCATTCTGTTCATGATGGTATTGTATTCATATGGTGGGTTATTATGTTTAAAAACTTCCTTATTTACTGTAAATGCAGAAATTACTATTATTAGCTATGCATTCAGTACAAAACTTAGCTATTCAGACTGAAAGTAGGCTCTATATTCTGCTTAAAACATTCCACTACAAAGAACCTGAACAGATTTATTTTTATTTTTCAATTAAGAGGGATGAAGCTCTTGCTATTGTGTATTAAAAAATGGTGGTGCCTCCACAAACAATGCAGGATCCTACAAGATACTAGCAACTAGAAACCTGACCGTGCACCTTTAGATGCCAAAAATGTGGCTTCCTGAAGCCATAAATTTGGTAACACATCTGGGAAAGCCACCTGGCTGTCATCCATACACTCCAAGACATTGTTTCCTTAACTAGTCCTCTAAAAGTCCATCTGATTTATGGACTTGGTTTATAAGATATCAGTGAGAGGGAAATTTCCAAGTTAGGTACAGGTGGGAATGACTAGGTGGAAGCCCTGAATTACACAGCTAGGTAGCTGCTGTACCAAGTAAGAACTCATGAGCTACTGTTACAGGGAAGGACAAGAGTAAACACTTTAAAGTCCCATTGTAGCAAGTTCACTTATGATTGTCTCTTGACAGTATGAACATCATAAACCCTCTGTGTTTTTTCCCACCTTTGTGTTGTTTGACTGTTCTTGTTGGTTGGTTTGGGTTTTTTTACACACTAGATAGGGGAACAAGCATCTCTGCTAGAGATTGTAACCTACTGATCGGAACATAACTTTGCCATTCACACCTCTAAACCCAGAAGAAGAGGAGATGCATCTATATCTACCAGTTCATCAGCAGAGAAACATTTCTTCCCCGCCCCAAACAACAACTAGTGCAATGGCAAAAAAGTAAGCATAAAGCTCACTGTAAACTGGGTGAGAACAGAGCAGAGTAAGAATATTGTCTTCACCTAAGTACACCATAGATAAACTATTTTCCATCCTTTTCAAACAAGCTGACAATGAGGTTGTAGCATTTTGCTATATCACCAAAATCCTAGGGGGAAAAAAAAAAAACAGAGAAGAAACAATGGAGAAAATAAAAATATGCTGAAGAAGTTTTGCTGGACTGCCATTGTAAGTACACATTTTCTTATATTTGTGCATCTGTCAGCATAAGTTCCTTCAACCAAAACTACAGGACCAATGAAAGAATGTAACAATGTTAAAAATTAGTCTTTAGAAGGTAAATGTTTGAGAAGTGGAATGGTGTATGAAATAGGAAAAAAGGATTGAAGGGAGAAGCTAGATAGGTCATTATTCATTATTTAGAATTCTATATTAATAACACCTATTTGTCTCTCTCTGAGAGCATCTGATTATGTTAGTGAGTCAGTGTGCACAAACAAAAATACATGCAAATCTCCTGATCTAAGGAACTAAGAGATAGTCAAAGCAAAAGAAAGAACAAAACTGGGCAAAGAAAGCTATGCAATAGGATAAAGGCATAAAGCAACAACAATGCCGCCACCTAAGTAAAACTTAGACCATATGCAAGCTGTTTTGACCTAGGTATTTGTAGAAGGCAATCACTTTCTCAGTTACATTTCTTAATTTGATAGACTAGATAAAAAGAGAGTAAATATCCCCATACCAAGGGATGCATTTCTCAAGAGTGGGTTTCAGCGTTCCCTGAAGAGGATCGCCACCTCACTGCAGCAGAACAACTTCAGAGCACAAGTCCATTTGGGTACTCATATTGTCTTAGAATAACAGAAATTACAAAGAGACACAAGAGCAGCTTTTAAAAAACCTGGAAGACCTTGAATATCTTCAGAGATCAACGCAAGTAGTCAGTTATCATCCCCGAAGAGAATTTCCTTCATAAGAAAAAATACAGAGTAACCAGCTTGATGAAGTTGTTACTTAGCTACAAAGAACTTAAGAAACTCGTCGCAAATGAAATATTAATGAGGCATCCTAGAGAACTCAAAGAGTATGCACTACCAGAAATTAAATTGTTAAATATTTTGGCTAACTGCCATTTCAGTGATCATTAGTCTGAAATATTTGGCTAGTAAATTCAGTATCTTTAATTTTAATCAGATTTGAGTGTTTGCAAATGATGCAGCTGTTGCTATAAAGATAATTAAATAACCAAATAGCCAACAGCTTTAATTTTGGTTTGGGTGTTGTTTTCCTGTTTTTGTTTTTTTTTTTTGAGGTTTGAAGATTAGAGTTATCTGCAAACTCCTAAGGTCCCACTGCTCTGGGTACTGAAAAAGGAACAATTTCAATGCATAATCTATGTGAAATATATTTGTTGTCTTAGTCCAGTTCCAAACAAAGTATGACAGACCCCACAAATCTCACCATCATAACAGGTGTGTTTGTTTTCAATCTCAGCAGAAAGCCAAAAGAAACCACAGAGATGTAATTATGCACCTCTTTTTACAATTGGCCCCACTTATGTGAAAAGCAAGCTGATGGCTTGGATCAGGAAGAAGGAATTCACAGTTCTCACTGTCTGTACTGACTTGTTTTGTTTGTTAGCAGTGAACAACACATCTGACTTTCAAGGTGCCATCATCCCTCTACACCAAATTGGGGAATTGCAAAAACTGTTATTTTTCTTATTTTGATTATGGTGAATGTACTGAGTCACATACTGCAAGTCAATATCTATTCGAAGGGAATCAACTGACTCCAATAGAGTTACCTCAGATTTGTCTTATCATAATAATTCTGACCTCTGGGTCTACGGGTTCTGATCTTTGCAGCTGATCTTTGTCACTGATCTTTGGCTTGGGAGGCAAATTTATGCTAAGTCTTTAATATCAGAAACAGCAGAAAATAATGAAAAATATCTCTCCTCAACTTTGTAGCGTGTTGCTTTTATTATACTTGAATATAATATCTTGAAATAAGAGTCCCATAACGGGCTGTAATTTACAGGTACTACCTTGAAGGATATGCTTTCAGGGAGACCTCCAGGAAGCATCAAATCCTCTGGAAAGTAAGAGATGCTTATGCAGTTGTGGATACTGTTTCTACTCTCCAAGTATAGCTGACTTGTTTGTACATGTATGACTTCAATAGGTATTCAGGATCAGCCCACAGTATGGTAACCCAGAAAAGGTCAAATTCTTAAAAATTTTTTAGTGTGTCTGTAAAGCAACACAAGACACAGCATGATATATTCCAGGAAATACAGAAATAAAGTCAGTGATCAAATTTTTATTCGAGCAAAACAGAAGGATTTTATGTACCTTCAAAAGAATCGCTCATACAGAATCTCTGACACTGACATGAAAGTCAAAAACATGTCCTAGGTGTCACCAGGGTAGCCACATTTTTTTGTGTGTGTGTGTGTTGCATTTGTATGCTAATCACATACAAAACAAAAATAGACTTAGATTGGAAATCAAAGATTGGTTGTATACAGGTAATAGAGTGCTTGAATGCTTTATATAAAGATAGAAGGCTCTTGAACCAGGCTTTATTATTGGACTAAGACTATCTATCCTTTTTGACACTTTTTAAATTAAGTTCTTCCTCTAATTTATGTTTTTGTCAGCTTTCCTCCTTTACCTGGCTTTAAACTGATTTTTTTTCTCTCAAAGTAATAAACTACTTCAGAGAGGAGAGAAAAAAAAATTTAATGACCCTAGGAATTCAGATTAACAAAATGGATCATTTGTGTACAGCTGCAGAATTATGAAATCTTTTGAAGTACAGAGAGTCTGTAGCATTTCACCAGCAATACACTGCTTCTGCAAATTACTGCAAAATTCTAGTTAGCACTCCCTACATTCTCAGTTCTTGGCATGCTTAAGCAGGACCACATCCCTTTGGTGCAAAATTAGGAGGTCAAAGTTAAACCAAAGGGATAATGTTGCGGTCAAAACCATCAATGTACTCTTTTTTTAATGCTGTGATGGATAAACCCCACCAACCCTTGTACCAAAGCAGCAAACAAAAGCCTGCGTGAGCCTGGATTTGCACTACCAGTCATGTTCAACACTTTACTGGCTGTTCATTCTGCCTCCTTATTACTGCTAATCCAACCTGCTTCCAAGGACGCTCTGCATCTCATCTGACTTCAGCAGAGATACAGGCAGCTAGTTCGGACAAACAGAGCGGGGTAGCAGCTGCAGCTTGATGAGTGGTGGCAGCCAGATAATCTACTGTGATGTCTTGTTGGAGAAAATTTGGGACAATGTAATTTCCCCAGTTTGACGTGAAACCCTTGTCAGAGTAACACAAGGCTATACGTAGTACACCCAGCCTTCGGATGCTTTAAGCAATATTTGTTTCTCTGTTACAAGAGTTAAGATTGCACATGCTTGCTCATAAGGTGACTTCAAATATTCAATAGCTTATGCATTAAATATATGAATACAGATTGAAAATATGAGCTATCCATTCAACAGGAAAATGATAGCAGGTCACATTTTTTCCCCTATTTCCTTTCTATCTCTTTCCCTGTCTCCAATGTGATCTTAATTCTTCCTATCACTGGGTCATGCTGCAGGCATTTTTCGAGACTCCTTTAAAAGTAAATAAAGGCAAAATGATTTTTAAGAAAGGAGTTACTGATGTGAAAAGTGATCTTGTTTTCCTCCATTAAATAGGGTCACATTCACAAAATTGTGCAAACATCCACTTCTCGTACTCACTCAAAGTTCAAAATAGCTTTTATGTTGGCATATCTTACACGATTGTTGAAAAAGAATTATAGGTTTTAAGATTTATGAATTCTTACAAAACAAAGCTTCATTAAGGCAGTTTTGCTCAGAGAAACATCCAATAATGACTTTAATGGAAATGCTATTTCCAACCAGGTTCCTCTGTGGATTTTCTCTTTCCACATTAGTATATATTTTCAATATAGAAAATAAGCATACTCAACAAAATTTAAAACAGTAACAAGACAGGATCCTAACTTGCCTTCAGAACCCCAGTGTGTCTTTTTAACTTTAAATAAAGTTTCTATACTGGCTGAAACTCACATTCCCTCCCCAGGCTTTTCAGATATTCCTTCAAGCACTGATAGCTGTGTGCTGGTCTTCAGAATATAGATAAATGTAAAACAATATTTCATTTATATTCTTCATAAAGAATATAGATGTCCTGTATGATTCACTATCACAAATTACATTTGTATCCCAGATTATTTCTATAAGTTTCTTTGTGAGTAAACTCCCTAAAATAGTTCCAGTTCTGGTATTCTTTTACTTTCTAATATTGGAACAACACTATCTGACTCTGGTATGACATAAAAGCAGCCTTGTGTCCCATGTGTCCAAGTTTTCTTCCTGTGAAAACTGAATGATGAGGATGGACGGTAAAGGTGAAGCCCACTGTGATTTCACTCTGAACCTGGCAGTTCAGAAGCACTACTGGCTCTGGTTATATGGTAGTAGCCTAAATTCACCATTTTCATTTTGCTGTCTGTACCCACATAAAAACAGAGGCCTAAGTACTCAAGAGAATGACCCTTAAATGCCAGAAATACAATCAAAGTAACTGGTGTAAACGGCTTAATTTAAAAAAAAGAAATGCTGAAAGCATGCAATGCCTATAACAACTAATGAAAAGTCAATGAATGAATTAGGTATTTTGATATAAACCTTAAATAATTATTAGCTTCTGAAAGTTGCGTGAGCTAAAAAAGAATATGCTCAGGTTCTCTTTATCTGTAGAACAAGTAAATATTGATTGAAGAAGCTGCTAAAGTTCTTCCAACCTGCATGATTCAACTCTGCTCTACTAGCATATTACTCAGGTCTTTCCTGGTCTGGATTTGATGATTGAGAGCTCTTAATACATTCATGCTGTCATTTTGGGGGAAACAAGGACAGGGAAGCAAATAAATATTATGTAACTGTATTTGCAGTGGTGAACAAAGATCGGAAAGCATTGTACATTTGCGGTGGTCATTAGAATAACAGAGAGAAGAAAGAAAAAGGAGCAAATGCAACTTTGTAATTACATAGCTACTAGCAACAGAGTGTGGTTTTTTTTTTTTTAATTAACTTTTAACCAAATTTACCACTAAAATGTTGAAGTGTGGAGTTAAGGCAAGGGGGAGTTCTTACTTAAAATCTGATTTCTGCTGCAGAAATCATTACCTTTGAGAAGTAAAGATTGGAACCCAATATGGCTTCATCAGTTGTAACTGTAATTTAAATAACTAAGTATTTACAAAGAAAGGACCATGAAACATATTTATGCATTATAGATGCTGCTCTCAATATCCCTATGAGTGCTGACTTCTGAATGAAATCAGAGTCTGCTGCTACAGAAAAAATTGAATTAATACTTCTGGGGCTGAACAGATCTGTCAGGAAGAGAGACAATGCCATTGAGTGTCACTGTCTTTTCCACTTCATTATCAATTCTCTGTCAACGTACAGCGCCCCTGCCTCACTGCTTCGTGCACACCGGTGTCATGTGCCATGTTTAACACCTGGGCTCATGATAACTGAAGAAATGCAGCTAGACAGTCCTTGTCCCTGCATTAGCTGTACCAGGAATATAATTTATTTTTTTCCTTAGAAAAAAAAAGGGGAGAGGGGTAAAATGGCTTCTTAGTGGGTTTTTTTGAGCCTTTATAGTGGTGAACTACAGTTATGATCAATTTGCCTAACTGGCATTGACCTCTAATATAGCTGATGATAAATTCTACTATGAATAGCATGCTATGCTATATTATGTAGAATTTCATTCCTATATTATCTCCTGTACAGGCAAGGAAGCTTTCTATTTAATTTTTGAGGCAGCTTATGTGTCACACTCACATAAAAAAATACACAGTACAAAGGTACCGTTACTTAGCAGAAAATATGATCTTTTATGATTGTAGGAAAAGTTATGTCAAGTGTCATGCGTACAGAATGCCCAGTGAGGCCAAGAGAAATTACATACCTGATCATAAACAACAAAGTGTGTGACCTAGCATTGTAACTGCAAGGCAGCCTTGCTGCATCACTTGGGATGTTAGTTACTATCACAAATGTACTTTTGGAATAGGCAATAGCATATTTTTAGAATAATCTCACATGTATTTAGTATATGATACTAGTGTAGATGATATTTAAAAAGTGTTAAAAAGTTGTCAAAGCCTGGGAGGCAATATCCATGACACATCACTAAATACCACACATCTTCATATAATCACCAGTCAGGCTCATTCAGGTCTGTGTTGCAGGGCAAAGTGCTTTCAAAACTAAAAGTTCACTTTGCTCAGATCATGTGCAAGTCATCACAGAGGACATCCTCCCTCAGCACAAGAAGGAGTTGTGTCTATGTCATGGAGCTCTTGATTTGTATTCTATTCAATACGTTTTCTCAGTTCCACAACAATGCTTCATGTTCCTGGTATTATGATGCCTGGAATACAAAGAAGCTAAGATCTCATTTTTCTTTTATATAGTATAATGGGAGTGGTGATGGCAAAGTAATTATGCTTCTGGGTTGCTGTGTAGATATCATTAGTATTAGTAACAAAGATACAATGTGTAAAGCCACTGAGGTATTTAATGCCATCTCTGTTAGTGACAGCAAAACAGCAATAGTTGCAGTTAGTTTGTTCACACACCCAATTATTACAATGTAGTGTGTGTCATAGTATGTTAGAGTAGTTCAGGATTTTCATTAGGGTTTCTCTTTTCAGAATGTTGCCAGGTGATCTTAATCATTTGCTTAGGTCTCAAAGCAGATATATGAAATCTCACTTCAAATGTGAATTTCATTTGTGTGTGTTTGCCATAATAGTATGTGGAAAAAAAAAAAAAAAGAAGAGGTAGATACAACTCGCTTTTCTGCATTAACTATTAGGTATTTTTAAGAACTTTTCTCCAGTAGATCTTCCAGTGTGAAATTACTTAGGGCAAATCTGTATGTGAGGAACAGTACCAGGAAGAATGTATGACTCAAAGGAATCACAGTTCCCTGTATAGCCATGCATATATGGGGAGAAAAAAGGCTGGCAACTTGTAAAGGACTGTTGCCATATAATTCCGATCAACTGCCATATGGAAGGAGAATGAAGTCACAGACCTATGCACTCCTAGGTAAACGTCTCTAGGTGGAACAAGGCGTGAGGCCAGTGGGAAAACATATGGTGCAGAGTACACTATTTGCTCTTCCTCCTGTGCTCAAGACACAGTCTGGCATCTGCAGCATGAATCAGAAAGTTAGAAGAGATTTGGATTTTACAAACCTACCTTTTCACTGGATGGTTAGACAAAATCTAGCACAATGAGCCTGGAAAGGTTTGAAGGAGACTCCTTGCAGAGTCCACATGCACATTTTTTATCACCACTTAGAAACACAACTTGTAGGATTTTCTATTTTAATTTGTGCATTTTGCAAATTACACAGAATCACAGAATGGTTTGAGTTAGAACAACCTTAAGATCATCGAGTTCCAGCCCCCCTGCCATGTTCAGGGGCACTTCACACTAGACCAGGTTGCTCAAAGCACCATCCAGCCTGGCCTTGAACAGTGCCAGGGATGGGACATCCAGAGGTTCTTAAATCAGGATTTGTGAATAATGCAGAATAATAAAAGTGGCAGAGTGGTTACTTTGATTAGTTCCATCTTAAATTTCTTCAAAAGTATGAATGATGGTGTTTGCTTCACTCATTTATAAAAAAAGCAAAATATGAATTTATTAATGACAGACATACTTTCAAAAAACCTGAAAGATTAGTGAAATCACTTAAATGGCTTGAAGGCTTTTGAACGATTTTGGACAGAAAATCATTTAACCTAAGAACATGGTTTTAACTAAATTTAATGGATCAGTTTTATGCTTCCCAGTCTTTTCAATAAGGTGTCATTCAAGTTATTGTCCCTTTTTAGAGGGGATATTTGTCATTTTGCCGGTTCAGAATGGGTAAATGTGACTACATACATGTCTTTATCATGCACTTGCAGGTAGCTGCTTCTTTAGTGAGGCACAAACTAACTTCAGTGTACTGTCTTATATAAACCAGAAGTGTAAGATCACTTGTGGCTTGCTGTTAGATCAGTTTTAAAATGTTTGTTGTAAAATGTGGTACAATGATTTTTAAACAGGCAGGAACTGCTTTAGATGCGATTTTAAAAGTAAATGTCTGTCAATAGCTGGGAGGTACAAACCAGCCATTTAATGAGCACACTGGGAGGAACATTATTCTTTACCACTATTCACTGAATCATGTTCAGTAACTGATTCTATATTCAGAACTCCAATTGGCAGTAGGAGGATTCGATTAAAAAAATAAGTAAGCTTAAAGACCACATCTGTAAGTTTGATAATGAGGGCTTATTACTCACATATATTGATAAAATGGTTACTATGTGTCTTTCTGGATCTATGATAAGACTGAAAATGGAGAGTTATCATGATGTTCCATTTACAACAAATGCAGAAGTGTTTGTTTGACATGTTGAAAGGAATTAGATAATGCATGAATCTGTGTGATTACAATTACTGAAGGATCTTTAAAAGAGTTTTTTGCAGATGGCATTAATTGAAAAAGCACTAAAATGTTAATCTGTGCATTAACAACTAATATTGTACCAGAAATGAACCCATAATAGAATATGTGTTAGAAATCTTTTAAGGATTTGCATTCTAAGAGATTTTACAAGGAATTATTAGACAGGACTAAACACTATTGTTTGCAGCATCATTTGTTCTAAAAGTTTAAAGTAACCCTAAATATATGTGACTGGTTGTATGCGACTGTGGTATTGATCCATCTATATATCATATCCTGTGATATATATGGCCTATAACAACTACACTTAAAAGGGCGCAAAGATTTCTATAATTTTGTTTGGAAACTGTAAAATATTTCATTAAGGAAAATCTTTTTGAACACTGCTAAAGTACCTAACTAGGCCCTGAAGGATGAGACATGATTAACTCCAAGACACTATATTAACTTACACAGCAAAAAGTCACATTAAATCTCTGTGAAGTCCTATAGCTCAGCCTACTCCTAAACCACCTTCACAGGACATATGCCATACAGGAGTTCCAGACCAAATTTTATAGGAATCTTGGTCCTGGTCCTAGAAAAATGTTTCATTACACTCTTACTTCTATAAAGGCTAATCCTACAGTCCTTTTGTAAACTACGTTTGTGTGGAAAAGGGAGAGACAAACATAAGATAGCAATTATTTGACCTAAGATGCTACTGTAAAAAGTTGTATGAAGAATTACATGTAAAGAAGAGCTGTCTACAGAGTGGGATGACTTGGCATCTGTAGCCTGGAAACAGTTGTAGGTAATAGTTCAAATAAAAAATGAAGGCTGAGGTAAAATAGATGGTATCATTATCATCACGTTTGAATAAAATCTGCCAAGTGTTTAGCATTAAAAAACAACACAAAAAGCTGGAGTCTGAATTAAGATTTTGTTGGTATTTACACAAAAATAAAAACAAAAAATGGTGTGAAAGATACTACACAAAATCCCTACTGAATCAGTAAAACATAACACAAGAAGAGATGTCAGCATGTGTTTGCATTAGCGTCCAACAGCCAAAGTGTGTATTTTCCCCCATGTTAAACAGGGGGAAAAAATGATTGACTGGAGGTAGAATATGTGCATTATCTTTGTTTAACAGGTTAGAATATTCTCCTGGCTGGAAGCTCCCTGGCATATGTGAGGGGTGAATCAGGACATGTAATTCTCAGCAGTTTCACAACTTTGTGGCATGCTGCCAGAAGAGCCAGCAGGTCACTGATTGTTATTGGGGAATCCCCTGACAGTTCCAACCCCCAGGAAAAGAGAGGGAAGGCTGGGCAGCCAGCCAGAGCTTCAGTCCTGCAAAAACCCCAAATGCCACTCTCTGACTAGTTATGCAGGAACCATTCAAACCTTGGGTACTGCTGGCACCCATGGTATTCATGATAAATCACTGAGAGAAAGGGCATAGAATTTACTTAAAGGTTTAAACTGTGAACTGGTGCTAAAGCATGTATCCTTCCTTGACTCAGAACTATACACTAACAAGAATGCTGCCTCAAAGCAGAATAATAATACCTTCCAGTACACACTTGCTATAGCATGAGTATGTACTGTTATATGTTACCTGAACCCCCAAACCAAATTATTAAATAATCTGAGTACATTTCTATGACAGTAGGACAAGTGATATAGTCAGTGGTTGTCACTCTAATCACTTCAGTGCTATGTGATGTACTCAGTGGGCATGTGAAATGTATTCCTCTGATGCAGGTGGATGTATAGGTTACTCTACATTTTGATATGCCATCCAAATGAATGAGCAATTTATTCAAAGCTGTTGCCACTACTAGGTTGTGCTTCTATCCTCACAGCACTGAAGAGGTTAACAGCAGTTTTTCATGAAAACCACTTATGCACTATAGAAATACAGTGCCATGTGTCTCCACATAAACAGCAGCAAGGAGGAAAGTCAATAATTATTTTAAAACACGACTGAGCAAAAAGAGCACTTCCTGGTTTGCACAACTCCTTGTTTGCTCAGTGAGTGCAAAGGAACAAAGAATTCCGTCTAGCTGGGGTCTTCAGTCTAATTTCTTTGTCTTGTCCTTTTAACATACTCACTTTTCCAAACATGTTCAGGTGTCCAGAGGCACTGATTTCTCCATGCAGGATTCAGAATAAAATGCTAAAAATGTCCATATAGCGAAATTTCAATATACGTCTCCAAGAGCACAGATGGGAATTACAAGAAGAAAATAATCTGGCTATCTGGCTGTGACATCAGCATTTGGGATATTTTTTATTTTTTTTTAAGACATCACTGCCTGGGAAAGTGGTCCACTTCTTAGCAATGAATGAAAGCAGAAATTTAAATTCATATTATAAGACTGAATTGCTTGTTGAAGTCACTGAGTGCTTCTTTACAGTTCTGGAGCATCTCGGTCTTCTCATGAAGTGTCTAATGGGGATCTTTCTTTGGACTTCTAAATTACCTTGTGATGACTGATCTGAAAACACTAAACTATGATCAGCAATTCAATCGTCAGGGAAATTTAGAAATACAGAGAAAAACAGTTACTGAAAACTGAAAAGTTAAAGGCTGCTATTGCATATTGCCATGGAAACATACTAATTAACAAGTTTTTGCAGTTAAATATCAATACTCAGCATAAAAGCATGTGTTTGAGATCATCATTTCTTTCCATTCAATCTTTGTTGAAAGTAAGTAAAGATTTCATTTGAAGTAGTGCTACTGTATTCACTTACAAGGCTAGTGATAGGCAACCAGAGGTAACAGAACAGCAGTATCTTCCTCACCTGCAGCCAGCTGCAGACCATGGAGCATATTTAGACCTTTGGCTATTCAGAATCATAGAAGCAAAGAATCATTTAGCCTGGAAAAGACCTGTAAGATCAAGTCCAACCACTAACCTAACACTGCCAAGTCTTCCGCTACTAAACTATGTTTCTAAGTGCCACATCTACACATCTTTTAAATGCTTCCAATGATGGTGGCTCAACCACTTCACTGTCTGTTCTAATGCTTGACAGTCCTTTAGGGGAAAAAATTTTTCCTAACACCCAATCTAAACCTTCCCTAGTGCATTTTAAGGCCATTTCCTTTTGTTCTATCACTTATTACTTCGGAGAAGAGACTGATACTCATCTCACTAGAAACTCCTTTCAGGTAATTGCAGAAAGCAAGAAGGTCTTCTCTCAGCCTCCTTTTCTGCAGAATAAACAACCCCAGTTTCCTCAGCCACCCCTGATAGGACTTGTGCTCTAGACCCAACTTTCTTTCTCTTCTTTGAACACTCTTCAGCAGCTCAATACCTTCCTTATAGTGAAGTACCCAATACACTGTATTTGAAGTGCAGCCTCATCAGTATCTGATACAAGCCACCTGGGCACAAGCTGGCTCATATTCAATCATTTGTTGACCAACACCCCCAGGTTCTTTTCTGCCAGGCAGCTTTCTAGCTGCCCTTCCCCAAGCCTGGAGTGCTGCATTGGGTTGTTGTGACCCAAGTGCAGGACCCAACAATTTGCCTTGTTGTACCTCATACCACTGACCACAGCGCATCGATCCAGCCTGTGCAGATCACTCTGTAGAACCTTTCTGCCTTCAAACTGATCAACATCCCAGGCCAACTTAGTGTCATCTGAAAACTTACTGAGGATACACTCAACCTCCTCATCCAGACCATTGATAAAGATATTAAACAGAACTGGTCCCAGTACTGAGCACTGAGGAATAGCTCTTGTGACCAGCTGCTAACTGGATTTAATTGTGTTCACCTCCAATCTTTGGGCTCATCTGTCCAGCCAGTTTTTCACCCAGTGAACAGTACATCTGTCCAAGCCATAAGCAGCTAGTTTCCCTAGGAGAATACTGTGAGAAATGGTGTCAAAGGTTTTACTAAAATCTAGGTAGACAACATCCACAGCCTTTCCCTCATCCACTAAACTGGTCGCCTTGTCATAGAAGAAGATCAGGTAAGTAAAGCAGGACCTGCTTTTCATAAACTCACACTAACTGGGCCTGATCACCAGTTTGTCCTTGTGTGTGTAGCATTATGGCACTCAAGATGATCTGCTCCAAAACCCTTGTTGACACCAAGATCAGATTGACAGGCCTGTAGTGGTGTATTTTCAGGGTAATCAGAAAACTGCTGAATAAACAAGCCTTGCATTTAAGCTTTGTATAAGCTGAAGTTTTGCTATTAGGTTAACATCCAAACAAATCTTCAATCTCCCATTTTATTACAGTTTTACGTAGCATGGAAAGAATGGCCAGTGACTGTTCTTTTCTAAAGACGGCTGCAAACAATTCTCCTTCAGAACTTTACACTGAGGACTTATTAAATGCTTATTATGTGCATTACTGTAGATTGCAAACACTGTCTTTGATTTAATCTTCAACATCATTATCAGAATCTGCAGGTCTACTTTTTCCTCACCTAAACTGTAACTGCAATATGGTTATTCCCCTTACTGATTTAGAAATGTTGCGCCAGAGAAAAATCACGATAAGCACATTTTTGCAACATCAGTGTTGGAACTAAGCAGCAAGCCAGAAAAAAAGCAGCAGAGAACATAAGCCCTACTGCATTTCTCTTATACCTAATTTTCAAGTCTCTCCTATTCAGCAGTTATCCCCCCTCCTTTTTTCCCTTCCCAAACCCTAAGCATTGAAGTATCATAACTGCTGCTGACATCACCTGGGCAGATGATTTCAGGCTTGAGCACACACAGCGAAGAAGTCGGACCACGATTCCAGGTACAGCTGTGGATGGCGAATCAGTCCCTCTCTATAAGAGCATTTGGTCGACTCACGTGACTCACCAAATGCCAATGAAATAAGACAATAAACAACTTGGCCTTCTGCAGATTTTCTGAGAATTGTCTGAATTCTCTGATAAAGTGACAAAATCAGCTCTCTGAGAAGCAAAGTGAGGGACAAACTAAACTCCTTGGTGGAAATATGAGGGAGAAACCTAGAATAGCAGGCTATGATGGGATGAACAGAAAGTGATCCCCCAGAAAAAAAATAAAAATGCTGCAATTTAAAATATCCTACAGACAGCATCATGTAGCTAGTCCTAGTTACAATGGTGTGCAAGCACAAAAAAAAACCCATGTAGCCCACTTATGCAATTAAGGCTTGGCAATTTGATGAAAATATCATGGAACAGAATTGATGTGAATTTGAGCACCCTGCCAGCTCATTGGGATGGAATTGGCAGTCAGGGGAAGAGACGGGTGGTGTGATGTGCACGCATGAGCCTGCAAAGGCAAACTCTGGGCTTCAGGGCAATTGCCAGGAGTTAGTTATCCTGCAGGAAAACAGGGATTTTAACAATAGTTAAGCTCGCAAGGGAGGTAGGTTTTTCCAGGCTTCAAATAATTAAAGGAAACATAGTGGGGGATAGATGTATTACCAACCTCTAATGCTCACAATGCCCAAACAGAATTAGGAATATTGTTGTCACTCAGGTAGTGGCAAATTAAGCAATTTTTCTCCTAGAAGAAACTGCATTTAGTTGCAAAACTTTATGCGCTTCACAGTAACAGGTACAGCTACAGTGGTTAAATGTTTCTTCATATTAACTCAACAATAAATAAAAAAAATGCATCACACAGCACTTAGCAGATGCATGATTTTCTTCAGTGATTTCAAATTTATGCTAGATGCTAAAGGAACTACTAAAGGGATTAAATCAGTTGCATGTCTAAACATTTACAGAAACACTTCAAACACTGGAAAAGAAAAAAAATTGCCATGCAAGAGACTAGTACGATTTATGAAATGTTACTTTGGATTTTAAAGTTATTACATTGTTTTTCAGAAAGAGCAACGAAGTCTCTCAAATTACAGAATAATTATTATAATTATAATAATATTTTCTAACGAGTCTTTTCTCTACTAAGATTTTTTCCCCAAAGAGACTCAACAACTGACCATTCCTATAACAGATTTGGCACAGCACGCAAAGATGATGAAAAGTTAATTATATGCTGATGTAATAAATGTTCAGGCATCCTGAAAAATAGTCTCGTACTACATTTCATTTCAAAAAGGGGTCTATTTTATAAGGATATATTTTACTAGGATACATTACTTACTGTCAGATAGCAAGCACTTACTGTCAGGCCTCACATTGTGCATATTACTGTAGGATAGCAGAGTGGTCACAATTCTGCAAAAGCTTATAAATTGCGCCAATAACTGGACTTGCTAGTCAAACCCAATTAACTTCTAACACCAGTTTGCCTAGTAAAGCATCCACATGGTCAGAACTCATTTGTGCTTTAAAACTGATGCATCATACATTTTATGAAAAGATTGTTTTCTCAGTGTGCCTTTAGAAATAATAAAAAAAAAATAGAAAACTAGAAATTCTAAAGTTACAAATAAAATTAAGCTGCATAGTTAGGGTTTACAACATTTAGATGTGCTGTAAGTACAAGGCATTTTGAAACATCAAGCACTCCTCAGCGTCCTGCTGTGTCCCATATAGAGTCTCCATCACTATCATCAGTCATGCATAAAATAATTGTTTTTTTGCTCTTACAATAGGACCAAGAAAACCCTGCATTCTGGTTGAAATGAAAATGAAGGCAACATGAGTAATCACATCATGATGGGTCAGCTGTTGTGTACTGAACATCCTTAAAAGCAGCTCAATAATGGTACCTTTAACTAAATATTTATGTACATAATCACACAGGTAAAAATGTCAAAATAAATAAAACAAGCAATACCATTTTAAGACTTTTTGATTTAATTATCCAGAAAAATCAATGAAAAGAAAATCTTCTTGACAGCATCTGTAAAAAATGGCATCAAGATATTTACAAAGAAGAAAAAAACCACAAATTTACATACCTGAGATAGCATGAATAAATAAATTAACAATTACTGTTAGTTTCTATCAACTAATGAATTGTGTTGTGACAAAAGCAAAAAAACACTGAACACAGGATATTATTTTGATTTTTTTTCTGAAGCATATTTGAAATAAACACCTTCTACTTGAGCAATCTGTTGTTACTTATAATCTATTACCAGAATATTACAAGCATTTCTGTAAAATTTTTAATTAGTAGTTGCTTTAACTCTGACTAGTATCTTAATAAAACATTGCAAGTCAGTGAATTAAAATATATTCCAGCTACTGAAAAAATGAATCAAAACTGGATTAGAAATAAAATTATTTCCCCTCTGTCTCCATGAGGTAACAGCAGATCAGTGATGCACAATATTAATGTTACAATTTTTAAGTCTTTGTAAAATAGTACATTTAGATCCCACTTTTGAAGTGCAGATCAGGAAAGATTTAATTACATTAGAGAAATCTGCTATTGGCTTAGTGTGTGTTTGACTCAAGTTGGCTCTTCAGTTTGGTTTACCACAACTTCTTGACAGGAATATTTGGCCTTGATCCTTGAAATGCTTAAGTATGTGCATTGCTTTACACACCTGAACTGTCCCCTTAAACTCAAGTCAGTTTAAGCATGTGAGCAAGTGTTTGGAGGATAAGAGATGAACATTTTTTTAAAAGCACATTAACAGTGTGAAGAAACAAGCAATCATACTGTGATATATAAATACAGTGACGGAGAGTCAGTGTACAAATAGGAGTGTCATGTTAGATTCATGAAGTCATCCTTCCACTCTACTTGGTTCTGGCTGTATCACATGGATATTTTGGCAGAGAGATGTGGATCAACTGGAAATAGTCCAGAGGAAAGCAGCAGCAATGAATTTGGTTCAGAAAACATGATTTAGAAATAAAGATTGAAGAAACTGAGTTTGCTGATCTGGACAAGTGAGAAATTTCAGAGAATGCAGGTTATTTGGTGGAGCTTTATACGCTTTATGCCAGGTAAAACCCTCAGAACTTCTGTACGTGTGATTGATGTGCAGGTTCACAGCTACAAGGATACATGCCATATCATCAAAATCCTTCTCTATATATTCTATATATGTGAAGTCCCCCAAAAAATCCCACTTACATGCTTATTAGAGGAGAATAAAAATGCCAAAGCAGTTTTAGATTTTGATTTTGATGCGTCAAAATTCTACAATCTATTCATTTCTCCTTTGCGATAGAATTAACTTAAATCCCCAGATAACATTCAGAACTACACTTAGATTTGTTGCTACAAATAGCTGTTCTTCAGATAGAGTGGGGAAAAAAAGCCAACAAGACAGTTATTTTCCTTTTCTGGATTGCTTTTCTTTTTCATAGGAAAAGAAATGCCTCTGTAGTAACTAATTTCATCACAATACTCAACTGTGTTGAGTCACCTCCACCACATTATCTATGGATTATTGGAGCTTATTATTCTTACTTGGAGGGATTAGGAAGAGATTGAAAATGAACAGAATGGGGATTCTCATCCCTAATTATCTTTATTATGACAGAGAATCATTGTTTTAAGTTGCAAGGCTATAGCTTATGAAATGATTGTGTATAAAATATTGATATTACAAGGATACTGTATTTTGACTGGTAGCATGGTGCATGCCGTCTGTATGAAACATAAGATCTGGCAAAACAAAAATGTTTTTCTAAGAGATCTACAAAGTGACAAGTTTTTTTATTATTTAAGCAATCCTAAAGATGGAGTAAATACATATTTTCTTGTAGCTGCATTCCAAGAGTGAATGCCTCAGTAGCAACTTTAATCAGGAAAAATCTGTAATCTGTACTATTTACCATGTAATTAAAATAATAAAAAGCCGGTAAATAAGAGGGAACTGACTGTCTGAAACGAGCTTCAAGTAGGCAGATATCCAACACATGCTCCTACAATGGAAATCATAAAGCTATGCATTTAATTTTTTTAAATTCTAAAAGCAAAAACTCCTTAAACAGTAAATGCATATGGAAATATCCTGAGAGATACAGTTTTTTATTTTTCCTTTTACAATTCCTGCAATGTGCTTGGATGCTACTTGGGTTGTATTTGATCCTCTATAAATCACTGTGCTCCAAGTATGATACTATTTTTCTTTCTCCTGTTGTGCTCCTCCTTTAGCTCAGTACATTTTGTAAGCCATCCTATTATCCTACAGCACCTCAAAGTTTGACTTTAATGCTTTTGTGGTAGGAAAGTGTTCACATTTAATCTAGCTTGGTTAAATGCTCTGAACTTCAAAGCAGAGTTACCCTTCCCCAGGCAACTATCGGAGAGTGGTCAGTCTGCAGAAGGTAACTCAGGGCACTTCAGATGCCTTGTGTGATTTAATATGGAGACTATTTTTGATATTGCTTACCTAGAAAATCAAAATTCTCTTTCATATCCAATAATGTGATGGTATTATTTTCAAGCAGAAAAAGAATGAAACAAAAAAAAATTCTTAGAGAGGAAAGAGACAGACAGAATAGGAAAATATTTCAAGAAACCTGAAGCTGGTATCTGATTCATAACAATGGTTTGAAACTATGTCTTTTACAAGCCAGGTACTAAACACGCTTTCTAGATAGTTTCTCATTAAGTTAATGAATATTTAACTATTTATACCATGTTTATAATTCTAGTTTGGTGGTGGTGTGTGGAAGAGGGGCACAGTTTCTGAAAAGACCAGACAGGGTATTTCCACAATAATATAAGCAGACAAATTTCTGGCTTAGGAGTTTCACTGTTACCATCACACTCTATGTAGAGCTAGATCTTCCCTCATACATTAGCAAAAAGGCAAAGGAGCTCTCATCTGTTTATACCTTTTCACACAGATATACTGTAATTTCCTCTTAAAGGCATGCTTAAATTACAGAACTACCCAGGTTCCAGTCCACAGTCAAAATCAGCCACAGGGGAGCCCTAGACCTCCATGGGGAACTCCCTAATTTGAGGGATGTTAGCTACTTGAGGCAGTCTCCTGCATCTCCACTTTCACCAGAAAGTTCACTCCTGACAAAAGCATTGTTGGAATTTTAATCCTAGCAGAAACTTCGATTATAATGAATCCCTGTTTTCCAGTTGATGTTTTCTTGATACCTGATGGTTTCTAGATATGGTCCAACTCATGCTCAATGACCTGTGTGGTAAGAGATTGCGGCTCACATGAACATCCAGTGTAGCTGTTTGTCATTAATGCCCCAGAGTAGTCAATGACAGAATTCCTTCTGTTTTAAATACTACATAGTCAGCCTTCAAGTATGTAATTATTAGGGATGTCATATTGAGCTGTGGGTGTATTCAACACATATGCATTTCAATCAGTTTCTTCTCAAAGTTCAGAAACTCCTTGAAAAAGTTTCTATTAATATCTTATTATTAGCTTCCTTTTTTCCACTAAAATCCAAATGGTTTATTTGAGCTCGATGGCTGAAAACCTAACTGTAGGGGACCCTATATATCAAGGAAACATTCAATGTTTCCTTAAGATTATTTCACAAATTGTGAGGCAAATTACAATGTAAATGCAAACAACGTATGCTATAGCAAACAGGAAACGGCCAGGATTATAGCAATTCATGAAAATAACAAGCTATTGATCTATTGAATCTAATCAAAGAGACTAACAATTGACTAAGCATTTGGTATTCCATTTTAATCTTTTTATGAACAGAGCTGTCATTGAAACTTATTTACATGTACCCCATTTCAATACATACTCTATAGTTAAATAAGAATGAACATTTCAAAGGGAAAAATGGAAAAAAATACATGTTTGCATTCTTATTTCAGTGGAATAAAGTAGAAATATGATGGGGGAAACATAGGTCTTTGTGGGCGTGTTGTCATGATTGTAAATGCCTTACCTCTTCAGACTGTACCACCATGGGTATTTTCTTTCTGATTTCTTTTTTTTTTTTTTCCTAGTGGACTGAGGGGAAAAGAAAAAGGTGGATGCCAAAGGATTATACCTAAAACATGAACTGCAAGAAGAACCCCTGGTTCTCAAGTAGCATGCTAAGGAAGTGTTTGTCCACACAAGCATGTGCTAGTTTAGATGGAAGAGCCAGTTTTGCTGATCTGTACAAGACTGCTTAATTGTGAATTTCAAAGGTGAAGGCAATGAGAAGGCATGAGCTGTTTTCAGTTGGAGTAAAACATGGTGGTTGTTTTTGAATAAGTAGGTATGTGTCTAATTGTACATCTCTGAAACTTTCGTAAGAGCCTCAAACTGTCTTCAATAAACTGAACCCCTCCATCTAGTACTGGCCTAGGGATACACACTAGATGTAGATACATATTACATGAAGAAGTAAAACAGGCTTTTTTTAAACTGCCAAATAAAGCTTCAGGGAAGTCTAGTTTTACTACCAGATTTTACAAAGCACTGTGCCTTAAACTAGCCCCAGATGCACAGTTCAGGTTCATGCACCTAATCTCTCCTTCTTACTTTATACGAGGTGATAATATCTTTTATTCACAAAGCTGAGAAAGATGTCCTTGAATGTACTAACCATAGCCATTTATATCATTAAGCCTTGACTATAAAATTCTCCCCCAAGATCTGATAGAGAGAGACCAATCCAGCTTTATAAAAGTTTCATTAGCTCTGGAAAAAGGGTCTCCATCTTAGCAGCCAAAATAACTTATTTAGAACCTCTAGACTAGGGCGCTATTTATTAGCCATAATGTAAAAAGCAGATTTGATCTATCGACTTCTGTTAAAGATAGACTAAAACGGAGAACAAGACTGAATACAGTTATTTTTTGCATTATAGTAGAGATTAGAGACCTCATCTGTGGGTGGTAAAGTCTGGGAGAAGCCTATTTAATGAGGTACTATGCATACCATACTAAGACAATCCCTGTCTAAAAGCTTGTTGTGTAACAAACCAATCAACAGCACATCATAGTCTGATGGAGCTCTGTACACATTTCCTATAAAGAAGTCCTTCTGGGTGCCTCTTTATCCACATATCTGGAGAGGAAGGTGCTATACTTGCACCTATAGCAAGAGATAATGTGATGATGAGACAGACAGATGGGGGAGCACTGTGCACTGGGGAGATTTATGACAAGTGTAACATAAAGTAATTAATCACTTGAACATACATTTCTGGGGGAAAAAATGTTAATAACAAATTTTCAGTGGTACAGGCCAGCTTTTCCAACCTGTTTAAATACTTATCATTTAAAATTAGCAATCTGGTTGCATTCATAAAGGTCATGAAAATATTTATAGTTCAGGCCTCTTCACATTAACTGCAAGGCGACTTGGCACTGCTGTCAGGAATGCTTTCATACCAATAAGGGACTCTTAGGTGCTACTACTAGAGAAGTATGATTGTGCTAATGAAGTAGCTGCAGGAGGGGGGAAACTGCCATTTCATATAGATGATACTATAATGTTTCAGCTTAAGCCAGTGAAATCATTTCCTCATTTATTACAATAGCTGTAATTATAATAGCTGTACCATCATTAATAGCTGTATAATGGCTGTGCAGTTATTAATACTGAGTTAAAAAATCAATTTAAATTGTCAGAACTTTTTGTTATTATGCGGCAGTTATTAAGATGCCTTCTACCTACAACTTTAATTTGCCCCCTAAGAACACAGAAGAGTTGGACTTGTGGATATAGAATGGAAGATAATAAAATCACTGAAGTAAATTCTGATTTTTCAGAAAATTTAAGAATAACTTCAGGAAGTTGTTTTAAACCCTCTTGTATTGCAAACTCACATCAGTCCAGCAAACCTGCCCATATAGTCACTACGAAGAGCAGAGGCCTGTATGATTGTCCTAATGGCCGCACCTAGATATTTGGCTGTTCTGCTGTTCTCCCTTCCCTTTTGCAGCTTTCTACTTCAGTGGAGCTGTTAGAGTCTTTTATTCTGCTAAGTGGAATCTACCAAGCAACCTACAGCCTGATTTTGACAATAAATCAGCAAACTATTTTACCATGTAAGACCTGATGCTTTTTGTTTCTTGCAGAGGAGGAGCACAACATTGTGGAGCTGGGCTGAGCAATCAACCTACCTCCTGAAGCAAAATGGCTTCGCTGTCTCTTATGAAACGACCAGATCCTCAGTTTTCTCATCCGTCACAGAAATATGAATTCATCAGTCCTTTGCACAAAATGCTGGTATTCAGCGCTACTGGAAGAGAACATGTCCAGTCACACTGTAAAAGGTCTGTATTTTGGTCAACTGACAGGTGGCATTCAGTTTCACATGAAAGAACATGGCTCCAGCCATGAAAGGACACAACAGCACCATTATATATCAGGTACTCCTCTTCGAATGCAAAGCATGTAGCTGGGCCACACGAGGAACACTACCATATGTAGGCGTAGGCATGAAGAACTTTGGAAAAAGGAGTCCAGGAGTAAATAGCCATAAAAATTCATTTAGACAATTTGTTCTCTGCCCCTATCTGAAGAGATCCAAAGAAAGAGAATTATGATAAATAAGTGTCCTGGGTTCAGCAGTAGCAGTCATTTTTTCTCCTTCTTAGTAGCTGGTGCAGTGCTGTTTCTGACTTTCAGTCTGGGAACAGCACTGATAACACCAATGTTTATAGCTACTGCTTAGAATGCTTACGCTGACCAAGGACTTTCTCAGTCTCATGCTCTGCCCTGGGAGGAGGGGAAGCCAGGAGGAAGCAGGAACAGGACACCTGACCCAAACTGACCCAAGAGGTATTGCATACCATAACACGTCATGTCCAGGATGTAAACTGGGAGGTACCCAGAAGGGCTAGCTCTCTCTGCTCAAACGGTGAGTGTTGATTGTATTCTCTTCCCTTGTTATTTCCCTTATCATTATTAATATTGGTGGCAGCAGCAGTGGTTTGTGTTATACCTTAGTTACTGGACTGTTCTTATCTCAACCAGTGGGAGTTACATTCTTTCAATTCTCCTCCTCATCCATCCAGGCGGGGGGGTGGGGAGGGAGGACAGGTTGTGGGGTGGGGAATGAGCAGGTTGCATGCTTTTCTAATTTGCGACTAAGCTTAAACCACAACAATAAGCTATTAGTCAAATGACCTTTTTTTTTTTTCCCCTGCATCCAGTATGTGACAGACATTCTCCCAGGAAATGGATCAGACACCTTTATACAGATAATCCTTTAGAAATCAGAACTGTATCAAAGGACTTGAATAGCTCCTAAAGTTAAAGCTGCTAAAGTTAAGTCTCACATTTAGCTTTTCACTTTCACACTATGATCCTGATCTAAATTGACAAATAGGGTTTTTTTATGAATCAGAAGTCTTGATTACTACATTTATATTCATCTCTCTTCTAAGACTGTGAAGTGAGTACATCTTGGAATACACGCTATCTTAACCACATCTCAAGGACAGTACAATCTTTGTATGTATTAAGGTACAATCTTTAGTTTGCATCAAAACAGGAACAGGCATATGCCATGTAGTTGGGACTAGCACCATGAATTAGGAGGCCTAAATCAAAGTGAAGGGTTATCACTGAGCAGTGATACCTGACACAAGAAGAAAGAAGGAAACAGTAGAGCAGGTCAGAGAGTAGCTTTGCATGGGGTAAAGAAATTTGCTATGTTGGGGGTGCTATGCCAGCAATTTTATTTTTTTTTTAAGCACTATGGTTGCCTTGTCTTTGGCCTTTCGATATACAAGATTCACAGGCCCATAATGACATGCATTAGTCAATTAGTTAATGTTTCTAAAACAGTTTGAAAATGTAAAGCACTGTGGTGAGCACTACATATGAGAAATTGATATGAGGATACATTTAACTGTGGGAGTGGGAAATAAACTTTTCAGATATGGTAATAGGGGAGAGATAAATATTTTGTATAATTAAATAAGACTGTATTCTGCTCCCTGTAAATATACGAGATACGTATGCAGCTACAGCATCAGTTTATATAAGCAGAAAACTATTTGTTTGCTCATTAGAAAGAATGCTATAAATCTGTGGTTATGTGTAAAAGATGCACAAGTTTATGCAGTATAGAAACAGAAAATTATTATGAGACTATAGCCCCTAAGTTATACATATGCTATATGGACATCATATGACATTACCTGGCATTTTCTTTTTAGTGCTATGAGTTAGTACTTACAATTCATTATGCGGTTGAGACCGGGGTAAAGGAAAGCAAAAAGAGAAGAAAGGGAAATTTTAAACAGGTTTATGTTTTGTGCCTGCAAATGTGTTTTAGGCACATCTAAAAATTATCACCTAAGCCAAGGTGCTCTGAAACGCAGTATTTAAGATGTAGTCACCTGTGTGCTGGTGACTTGCACAGGAACTTGCCGTGTGCAGAGATCTAAAGACTTCTGAGTATCACACAGTGCACTGATGTGCTGAGTTAGCTGCAGAAATTGTAAATGAGGAGGTTGCCAGGAGGTACATAAGACATCGTAAGTGTGCTTTCAGAAGGCATCAGTCTCAAATATAAAGGAGCTCATATTCTGCCCCTATTTCAGTACTAGAAAGTTTCGGCAGCTCCATGCAGGATAGCAGCTTGTCATGTAGGTGGACTTTAAAAAAGAATTAAGAGACCCACTAAGCATTTATTGGTGTTCATAGAATTATAGAATAGGTAGGATTGGAAAGGACCTTAAGATCATCTTGTTCCAAACCTCCTATCATGGGCAGGGACACCTCACACTAAACCATGTCACCCAAGGCTTTGTCCAACCTGGCCTTGAACACTGTGAGGGTTGGAGCATTCACAACTTCCTTGGCCAGCCCATTCCAGCACCTCACCACCCTCACAATAAAGAACTTCCTCCTTTTATCCAGTCCAAACTTCCCCTGTTTAAGTCTTAATCCATTACCCCTTGTCCTATCACTACAGTTCCTAATGAATAGTCCCTTCCCAGCATCCTATAGGCCCAGGATTTCCTAGTACTCAAGACTTATTAACATGTATTTTTCCAGCCAGCCACCTCTGTGTTCTGTATTTATCAGGCATTGATGAGACCAGATAAGATTCTTTTTTTGTGTTACCACTGAAGGTAAAAAGTGTAATTGTTAGGCAACTGGTAAACAATCTGCCGCAGTTGCAGTAGAAAGGTTGCACACCTTGTGTCAACAATACATTGTCAGGTTACCCAATCTCATGTTCAGCCTGAAGGGCCATGAAGAAAACCAAAGATGGATGTCTGCATTCATAGAAAGTAGATTTAGTATAGTCTTCTAAGCAAGACTTTGACCTCTCTTAAAACTTAGAATCCAGCAACTTGTAGTTTCCTTTTAAGCCCACACTGCAAGAAGCAACAGAAATCCATTTATGAGAAAATAAAAGAAAAGGAAGAGGCAAAGCCAAAGAAATTTTAAAATCCACTTATGAGAAAATAAAAGAAAAAACAGAGGCAAAGCCAAAACAATTTTAAAGTATTATTTGCCATTAAGATGAAATTATTTTGACTTTATTTTTGTGAAGTACTACCTTGCAATTTAGAAAAAAATACTGCGTAGGTACAGATCAGCGTCTGGATTTACATAATTTAGCTGTCATGTATCTGTACACCCCCTGATATGCTTCAATTTCATTAGATGATCAGCTTCTGATGGAAAAATTTGATCAACGCAACAAAACTTTTTTATACTGGTAAAATATGAAAGTATATCACAGAGAGTTGTATTTGTAATTAGTATGTATAACACTAGGTTCCTTAACTGTTTTTTGATCCTGAGGGTTCTTCAGTGTCAAAATGAATGCACAAACTATGCTGACTCATGCTACACCTCCCTGTTTATCATTAGTAGTACCTCATTTCTATCTCCTCACACAGTTAAAGATTCATGTTTATTGCAGGTAGTGTGGTAAGTCCTCACTTCCTCTAAAAGCTGAAGACGGGCCTGATCTTTGATAAGAAGTACATCAGGTCTTATCTATAGTTTCAGTTCACTTTTTGCTAATGAGAGAAAAATCAAACTGCAGCAGCCAGTGGTTAGGTTTCCACTTCCCTCAATGGGGTCAGAATTTTTCTCTTTTAACTTTTGGAATTATTACTTTCTCCAAAAGTTTTGAAGCCTTCCTGTGAGCCTTGGTAGAACTCGATTTTTACATCTGGTAGAGGGCAGAACCTGTTCATCTAATGGGAATAAGATTGGGCATATTCCACGAGCCAGAGATACCCCTTCATGCACAGCCTACTACAGAATCACCACTCTTTTGGAAAACAGCTTTAGCTATTCTGACATACATATATATATATACTCTCAGATGCAAGAAAATTATTTTGTAATTTTTAGATCCTCTATCCTTTTGATAGGTTATTCGTTCTGTGTTTCTTCATAACAGTGATGAATGTAGCACTTTTTACTTCTGCATGCTTTTTAAGAGTAGACTGTTGCCTGCTATCCTTTCCTACAAGTGCTATTTGCTCAATGCCTCACCCCCTCAACAAGCATTTTCAGTCTTCCCTCAAGCTAAGAAGAAATAAATTAATGAAAATGATAATACTGAAGAATAGAGGGATAGAAATTACATTCTTTACTGAAGAGCACAAGCGCAAATCTTCTAAAACAGTTAATATATTTAGTCATTGTTTTTCTTATTGCAAAAATTTGACAGTTTTGCAAGGAACTGTCAATTGATGGCTTTACAGTGTTTAAATAGAAGACAATTCTGAAAATGAATGGTGGAAGTTTCTCAGTATTTTTATAGCAAAGAAATAAAATATAATGGACATGGACTACTACATTGAGTCACTTTTTCCTTTAAAAAAAATTTGAAACAGATGACTATGATTATATTCACCAACAGCAGCAACAAATGTTACACTAGGGGAAAGAAGGGAAGGCAAGACCTTCAGTTTTCCTCTATTATCACTAGAGCTACTTTAATCCCAGTCCAGCAAAGCTGTTTTGGAGTCACCTTCTTCAAGTGAAACCATGTCTACCTTTCTTTTATTGGTATGAACTACTACATGCAGTCAATCTGTATGTCTGTGAAAAGAAAGACGTTAGCCTTCCAACTGTGATATATCATGTTTTATTCTGTGCTTTTCCTGCACCACTCACTTCATTGCATCTGTTACAGTTCATCCACAATTGGAGATTGTAATATATCTGTTAGTTATCCTTGGGCAGATGTCCATTGTAAATATGCTGCCAGATTCTACAGAGATATTCTGTAAACATATCTGGAACAAATAAAAGACCTTTTTCTGCAGGCAATCATATTCTCTGTCTTAAACAAGGCTACCCAAGCTCAGTTTTATTCATAACATTCATAGAAGGTATTAGGATGCAAAGCATCCTAAACATTACTGACTGACCTTTCTGAAGTGATGTTGACCCAAACTATAAGTAAATCACTTTACAGTAACAAGCATTTTGGCAAGTATCTGTGCAATGAGGGGAAGAGGGTAAGTGTAAAAAGAATAATAATAATCGGGTATCACAGACTAGTGATGAAAAAGAGTGTAATGCACAAGAATGATCTCACCAGTGTGAATTATGAGAATCTGCGACACTCATGACATAGGTTTAAGTAACAAACTGTAGCAGACATTCTTTAGTACAGCCTTATAGACAGTGATAAAGAAATAGATGTCAAAAAAAAGACAACAAAAAACTGGCCAAGAAGTGGTATGATAAGTAACATTTTTGGATCTTTACCATCAGACAGGCAGCAATGCACAAACAATGTACTTCTAACAAAGGTCCTGGATGATGGCAATCTCCTGTTACATAAAATCGACTCATTTCTCTCCTAGCCAGGTCCTTAGTCACTTTAGCGTTCCCTATGAATCCCCATTTTTTTCAATGTAACAAATAATTTCTCATGCTTCTCTGAAGTCCAGACAAACGAGACCATTATTTTTTTATCCAAAAAATTAATTTTATTACTTGAAATAGATAACAGATTTATCTGTCATGATCTATGAGCCATTTGTTTTATGCTGTTTACTTCCATGTCTTCTATAAATTCAGTATGTTCTAAGTTTTTGCCTGATTGACTCACACTGGAAAGTCCATATTAGCCTAAATTACGTATTTTCTTTCTTGTCTCAATTGTAGTTACTATTCATATTACTCTGCAATTTTATGGTGCCATTCAGATTTGTTGTATTCCAGTATTTTGAGAAGGATGTCATAATCTTCTCTCCCTGTCTCCTGAACACACATTAAGTTCAGTGAGCTTTGTTTTAGTGAGCCTGCCTTTGCTTTTGTACTGAACATTAGTCCCATTAAACACTGAAACAGATATCAGTTCTGAATCTGTTCTAGATAAAAGACAATTTTAAGTACATGGCAACCCTTTTCCTTCTTTGTCCTTCATTAAGAAATGAAGAAGTTTCTTTCTAAAGCAAAACTCAGGTTGATTTTAAGTCTTACTTTATCCCACTGCTCTCTATGCACCAAAGTATAGGATACTTTGTTTTCCCTTTCCCCCATTCCTTATAGTATTTCAGCTTAAACCTAATGTTCTTTTAAAGTTCATTATTCAGAACAGAATTTGGAAGCATTCCCAACAGTCTTTCTCCTTGGATTGATGTGTAGATTCTAGGGAACTTTTGCACCTTTGACTGGGAAAGCTTTAGCTTCTAAGAGACGTAAGCTCCTGAGCTCCTGATTCCGTTTGATTTATCTTAATTTATTTAAATTTTCCCTTTGTAGTTGAAAACACATGCAAAGTAAGGCTAAGATAAAATTGCAACAGCAGTTCCAAATTCTTGAATAGTTATTTTGAAAGTTTATGCTTTTCATATTTAATATTTAGCATAAGAAGAAGATATTCTGTGTAACCTCCTGGATTTATGAGAAATTAGAAGTATTGATAATAAGTCTTTTTTACTATATCCTCTGTCAGAGCTCCTTGATGGGGTTATCTTGGTGTCCCAGCTAATTCATAGTGAACACAGGCGTGTGTGTGTTTTCTCTTTGAATCAGAGTCATAGACATATGACATATAGATGTCATAGAAACCTAAATCTTTCATTTGCAGCTTGATCTAATAAAATACAATTACAGCACCATCAGCATGGAGGAATCTCCCACACAGCTTGGTGAGCACTCTGGGGGAGCATGTTTTAAGCGTGGTGCACAGTAAATTAGCCACTAAGCACCCATTAATGCTAATGAGAGCTCCATGGTTAATTTCCTGAGCACTGTGCTGAAAAGGTATCTGTAGGTATTGGTTTTAAGCCTGGCTACAGCACATTTAGACTAATAAAATGCAAACCATCTAACTCAACGATTAAAGCTGTCCTTACAGTGTAACTTTACACAAATCAAATTAGTCAATCTGCAAAATAAAACAAGATCAATGTGGATTAATAGAGAACATTTTTCAAGTATAGAGTAAATATAATATTTGCATACAAAAGGCAAACTGAGTATGCAAAAGGAAGCAAAAAATATATTTTAAGACTGGATTAAAATTTTAGAGCTTTTCTCTCCTGCCCTGACAACTATAGTGATCAGACACAGCTGGACAAATTTCTAATGCTCAGAATGAAGTTGTTTTAACTGAGTCTGTCAGTTCAGTTGAAGTTGTATATGCATCATTATTTTTCATTCCATTTCAGAGGTGTAAGTTACCTAACTGAAGTTTTAATATATTTTAAAATGTATTTTGAATGGTTATAGTTCAAGACATAATGACAACATTTAAGCAGAAGGTGCAGCTGTTACACTCTTAAGTGACGCATTTCCAACTCGTGCTGCAACAGCCATCTCTTATTACACCAGCATTAGCTAAGTTGTCCATAAGAGGAGACAATGCTATTAAGCAACAGGATCAAATCTCAAGGAAATGTTTTGTAATTTCATTAAAGTGGAATACAATTTTTCTTCCCATGCATTGGTCAGGACATGTAGGACACCAGTCCCAGAAATCCTTATGATTAAAATAGCTTCAACTTAATTAAAAATGAAACACATTTTAAAATATCTTGGTTAGATAAACACTCACTGTGCTTATATTTGTATGAAGGTCAAGTGGATGTAGTAACTTTGACAACCCACATTGATCTCTGTGCAATTAAGCTATGGCACCTTAGTCCTTAGCACTGAATGTACTGGGATAGAAACAGAGAAAGAAGATACATGAGTTCTTCTAACTGCAGAGGTAACCATCTGCCAGAGAATGAGGAGTGCTACTATGGAATCTTAAGCATTTTCCCAAAGTATAAACAAATCTATAGATTTTATTATTTATTTCTTATAACATAGCATTAACCAGTAAATAGAACCACTGTGCAGATGGAGAACTGTGGAGAACAAATTGAAAGTCACTCAAAAAAACCTTACAATATAACCTCAACATAAATAGCTTAGTGGAAGTTTGTTGCTTGAAACTTTAATATAGCTTCACTAGTGAGCTTCGGTTGTTATATACATCATTCTATGTTCACAGAAACTGATAGTTTTGCAGCCTGCACAGAGCCTAGAGTGAAAATATCCAACAGCCAGATTCACTCAGATGTATTGGACAATCAAGTCACCAACCGAAACCAGTTTCAAACCCATCATATTTAAACATGTTTTAATACATTTAATATTGTACAACTTCTCTATTATGTACTAAATAAAGTTCCAGTAAATTCAATGGTATGTTGATGGGCTGATTTTGGCTGGGATAGAGTTAATCACAAATGTGATGGGAAGTGGTGAATTAACTCATTTTGCTTTGCTTGCACGTGCAGCTTTTGCTTTACCTGTTAAACTGTCTTCACCTCAACCCACAAGCTTTTTCACTTTAATTCTTCTGATTGTCTCCCCTGTCATGCTGGGGTGGCATGAGTGAGCGAGCAGCAGTCTGGTGGTTATTTGCTCTGGGGTTAAACAATGACAGTTGGATATACAATTAATGCAACATTGGGTCCCTAAGAGGCATTTAGATTACCCTTTAACATGTATTTGGAGGTGCCTGACTTCTGAAAATCCAGTGTAGAAATACTGCAGTGAGTGTGAGCTCTGGATATTTAGCGTTGTCTCAAAAAGACTTTTTAAAAGGCTCATTGGATAGCCGCTGTTCACAGAATGAATGATGGTTTTATGCACATAAAGAATCCTTAGCCTTCACATTAAAGTCACCTCTTTTAAACTCAGCCATGCTATTTAATTTCTCTAATGCACAAAGTTCAGGAAGCATACAAAACTACACCTCTGTCTCTCTCATGGTAGAAGAAACATATAAACAAATATTCGGTTTACAATTCTCCATACCAGTCCTACCGCACCTCCAAGTCACATCTCTGCTTAAACTATTTCTGAAATTAGTCTGAGGCACCTCTGTCTGTACTACAATGTACTTACCTTGGTTCTCTTCACTTTTTAAGTTTTCCCTCTGTCATATTCTTTCCCATACCTGCTTTCCAGTAAGTCAAGAACAAATTAACCAATTTTCCTTCCCTTAAACATGCACAGAGCAGTTCCAGAATCTTAGTTTAACTTGTTCTAAATTGATCTGAGAAACTAGGAATTCAAGGGATTGACCCAAGCTATGTTTACCTTTAAAATACTCAAGCAAGTGTTCATCAGATTTTCACTTTCAGATCAAAGTGATACAGTACATGAAGCATCTTAGCTACAATAAGGCACAAGTGCCCTCTGGGAAAAAAAGGCTAGATTTTCCATGTTAATGTTCATCCATCCTCTAGATTAAGTTGCAAAGGAACAAATCAGGATGTTAGTCACACTTCAGGTTTCTCATACCAGGTTAGATTTTTCCATGCCTGCATGGATTGAATGTCAATTGGACACCCAATCCACAAATAAAGCTGATTCTCTAAATTCACAAATTCAAGTATAGGTGATTAAATGGAATTTTATAAGAATAAACACCAAGAAAAGTAAATATACCTTGTCTGAAACCCTGTTTCTTATGACTAGCCAGACATGTAACAGTAAAGCATAACTGTTTTAATAAATGTACAGCAAATAGATGCTGAAACACAAGCTTGTGAAAAAAATGCATTTGGGAGCAAGAAGTAAAATGTAGATTATTCTTCCAACAGCAACCTATTTCCAGGATGCTCACTCAGAGAATACTAAATAGTTTATTTTGTTCAGAAGGTAAAAGGCAAAATAAAGATGTAGCAATTCTTCCGCAGGAAGCATAAACTCAGTGAAGGCTAGATTTTTTCTTAGCAGTACATACTATACCATTTGATAGCAAAAGGGAAAAAAAAAACCTGGCACTTAAAACTGGCAATGTTGCTATCCATTTAAAACCCTGTATCAGATTACCAATACCATGTGATGTCTTATATAAAGCTGGATAACATTCATGATCAGTTTGTATCCAGTGCAAAGCTCCTCATAAATAAATAGGGCTAGAGGCATGTTTTGATGGCAGAGGGCATCATACTGCTCTGTTCTTATTGAAAGATGGCCCTGGTTTAGTAAAGATATGTTTTGTTGGCAAAAAGTCTGCTATCATCTGGTTAAGTGGAAGGATGCTCAGACATGAAGCTGAAGCAAACATTTCAGCTTAATCTTGAAGGCAAGTGATTTACTTTGTAGCATTTCAAGGCTATTTATTTTACAGTACAGCAGCTTGTTTGCCTGGAATCAGTGTGACTCACAAAATCTTGTTAAGATGAAATATTAGGAGGAGGAAAGAGAAAAATAAAGGAGGAAGAAGAAATAGAGAAAGAATTAGAAGGAGTTAGAAATGTTAGTAGAAGAAATAAGGATTTAAACAAAAGGAATGTTAGAAAATAAGAATATATCAAGTAAACATACATGAAACTTTATCTTCCATTTGAACCCTTTAATGAAGCCCTTGCTTACTCTGGCCAGCAGTTTCTCTTGCAAATAGCTTCATAGGCATCAGTGGGACAATTTCTGAGAGTTACTGCATTTTTATGTCAGTAAGAAATGGACTATGTAGTCTTTTAGGTTATAATTATCAGAAATGAGTACAGAGTAGTCAGAAGGAAGAAAATATATATCCTATAAGCTCAAGTATCAGAGTATCAAAAAGGTGGGGGTCTTTTAACCACTGGAAACCTAGCATTAATCAGTCTTTTAATATATTTGCATTTATTTCACACACACACACAAATCTTATTTTTCATGATATTTCACCATAATTTTTCTATAATGAAGTTGATTAAATAAAGGAAATTCTAAGTCTAAGATCTTGCCTTCCCTCCTCTTCTCCCAAAATACATCTCATTTTTTCCACTAATGAATAGGAAATTACAGTGCAGTTACCATTTGAAATGGAAGAAACTATTAATCTGGGAAGATAACATGTCTTTTAGCAGTTAACACTGCAGCTTTTATAATCAATGTGTTGAGCTGTTCTTTCCCACAACAACCTGGTCATCTATCTTTTTCTATGTTACACAATCAAGGCTAAGTCTTTATCTACAGGTTTAAATAATTTTATGAAGACACCTTCATTGAATTATCTAGATCCTCATGAAACCTGTCAGTAATGTTACAAAGAATCTAACTTTGATATCAGCCTCAGTTAAGGAAACATTAGGTAGTCATTAATTCTCCAAGTCAGATTTCTGGTAATACATACATACAGCAATGACTACCTTAAAATCTGTCTCATCTGAAAAATATGTTTAATTTCAGATTTTCATATTAATATTACATTTTGCAAGACACTTTCAATATGTACTATACACCTCCTTAGTCTCTCACTTTTTTTTTTTGGCTTAGCTTGTCTTATGTCATAATTTTGCTGTGTAACCAGCTTGCTGTTGTAGCACAGTGAATCAGTGATAGAGTACATGACAGCTGAGGATCTGTTTTTCCATTTTCAACAACCACTGATGGTGACACTACCCTTAAAAAGGGTTCCTTTGATGTACAAGTTAAAGATGCCTCTGTCACTGCAAGTCAATGGCCAGCAGCCATCCTTTCTTTATCATTTGTATGTAGGTGTGACATCCTCCGTCTGTCTCTGTTGCTAGGTCCCGAGCAATCACAGGATTTAAGGAAAACAAGTAGGTAGATGGAAGAAAGACATAAGACCTGTACAAAGGATGGATTACTCTCTCATCCTCACTGATTGCAGTATTAACTGGTGGAATGGAAATGCAAGTAACAGACAGAAGAAAAGGATTCAGAGCAGTGAGGGGGCAAATGAAATAATCCCACACAGAGCCAAATTGATCTCAGTCATATGCAGAAGTTGTGCTGTGAGGTTCACATGTGAGGCTGTCAACCACTTGAAAGACTACTTTTTCTACAACTGAAGATTATCACAAGAACAGATTTTAAAATCAGTTATCAGACTGTTTCTTGGGTTTGGCTAAAGAAACTAATCAAGCTGTCTATACTAGTCCTTAGGCAGAGGGACAACTGATTCCAACTAATTCACAGTCTCCCCTTTCACATCATTCAATGCTTTAACTCTCCCCATCAGTGAAGGAAGCCAACATAGGAGGGTTGCATGAGCACAGGGGTTTTTGTAGGCAGGACCCAGTTATGTTTAACAAAATGAGATACAGGACCAATGAAAACTGGAAGTCTTTAAGCAAAAAGACCTTTAATCAAAACAAAGGGATATTATGGGAATCTTAAAAAAAAGCTTTCTACAAATGCACTAGTTTTTTAACATTTGTTATTGCAGTATTTGCAGTTTTCTGGCATTTGGTTTTCATATTTTTGGAATAATTTTACTATAATTTGGAATTTTTTATATATTGTCATTTGGATATATCAGTCTACAAGAAAAAGAAAACAAAAATAAAGGAAAAAAATGATTTTGTTTCTAAAATATTAAAAAAAGGTACAAATGATCTTAAAGGTCTTTTCCAACCTAGTTGATTCTTTGATTCTGAATGACATTGTCTTGCATTGTGTATTAATGAATGAGAAGTATTTCTTTTCCTTTCAGTTTCAACTAGGAGCAATTATTTAGAATTTAAGTATGCTTCCTGTGTGCACAAACTGTGATTAACTTTTAGAGGAAAGCAGCAACAACATCATTCTATATTTGCAAAAACTTCATATAAGGAACAAAATGTAACCCTTTGTGCTCTAATCTACCTACCACATTTGACAAATTTATCACTGTATCCTTTTATTTAGTGTTCAACATTGAAGAAAATCTTTGATTTTTTAAGGAGCAGATATGATGACTGTTTCGATTGTAATACAAATGAGACTAAGTTGGTCTTAACATCTAGGTATAAAGCATAAAAAAGAACTGCATTAACACTAAAAAAACATGCAAAGACAGAGCAATGCAATGGACCTTGACAAGTCATGGATAGGGAAAGCCATTAGTTTATCTGCTTCCTGAATGAAAATCCTGTCTAAAGAATGAATGAAAATCTCCAGGGCATTGTCCTATTTCTTTGTGAATGCAAATGGTCATAAAGGCAGATGGAAAACTGATCCAGGGCTTTGTGGATACCAGTGGTGAGCAAGTCTTTCAAAGGGCTGTCTGTGGGACCAAATATGTGGATTTCTTGGAAGAGGAAAAAAAATCCAAAACCAAAACCCCAAAACTGGTGGATCAGAAAAATGACAGATCATTCCTGTAGGTCAGAAAAATCAGAAAAATGCTGCAGCTATGAAGACACTATAGCAATAGGGAAAAATAGTAGGCGGAAGGCCTGAGCAAGGAGTTCCACCATACCAGAGGCCTAACAGGCAAGAATGGCTTTAGTGACGGAAAATGATTGAGGATTCTAGTTAGGCTACACATCTACACATAATAATATTCGAAGAGAGGAGTCACGAATCTTCAGTAAGCACATGCAGAAATGGAGGTTTACATACATAAAGCAACTATTCCTCAGCTAATGTTTGCAGGCAACCACAGTCTCCTGTCTTATGTCTCCAGGGACATGCAGTTGGTTATTGACCAGTTTAGATGTTCTGCAAAGATCTTTAGACTTACAGTTCCTCTAACAGAAGTGTGAATTCAGTCAAGACCAGATAAAGCTGACTCTCCAGTGGGCACAGACAGATGCAATTTAGAAAAATCCCCTTGGTTTTTTGCATTGTAGATGCAAGGGTAGATGATGGTAGTACGGTATATTGACTTGGCTAGTAATCAAGTGACATCTAGGGAAAGGATATGATGATGATCCACAAGGGAGTGTTATGCCATCACACAACACTTGTCTCTAGTGTGCCTTACAGTTGGGAGATTTAGGCTGCATATCCCTGATAGGGATAACCTTGCTATTATGTGCTTCCATCAGCTCAGTCCCCAGGCTTTTCCGCGATTAACTGAATAATTCCACTTGCAGGACATGATACCTAGCTCCACAGTTCTGGGGCACTTTACCTTACTGGCACTGAACTTACAGCTGAACGGTCATGCAGCTTGTCTACATGATGACACAAACCTTCTGGTCATTATTTGCAGAAGACTCCATCAGAAACTCAAACGTTACAATAATGTTAAAGCTAATCTTATCACATAACAAACAGACCTTTGTGGCAGAAGATTACTTCACTGTCCAGGCAAACTTAGATAATATCTCTATTGTTGTTCTGAACTGTGTCTATGAACTCTATAAAGCAAAAGAAAGTAAAGCAAATAAAAAATTAGCATTCAATAATATCCTGTCTTCTCCATGGTGTAACTCTGTGCCAACCTCCGCTCTGACCTTAAAATTGATAAAATGTCTCTTACAAACCAGAGACACTGAAGCTTTTATGGTAGTTTTTAGAAGCCACTTCATTGTCACACTGATTGGCAGCATGAAAATGCAACTTAGAAAACTGCTTTTTCATGGAGTAGGTAAGCGATAATCTATCAGGAACAAATTGTGATACTGTCACAGCAAATGCAGGAAAAAAAATTCAGAACCATCACACAGGTAATTCAAATTGAAGGGTATTAAACGGGATTTGCCCACAACTAGCTTGCACATTTTCTACCCTGCTTTCTTAAAAATATTCCTTCAAGATGTGCAAATATGAAGCTAAATTGATGAAACTCACATACCACAAAAGAAAAAAAAAATGCATGGAGTGTGAAAGATGACTGCCAAACATACTGCCCTGAGATTTTCACATTTCAATCATATTGTATAAACATTGAATTCAGGATTGAAAATATACATATTTATTTATAAAACTGCCCCTATGGAGTTTCACCATTGCAATTTGGATACCTGATCTTCGAAAGCGCTAAGTATTCACCATCATTAAAGTTGAATGGAAAACAAAGGTATTCAAACCATACATGAGTATTTGTATAACATGCTTTCTTCCCAAGCCCAGGTTCACTCAGTTACAAATTTCAAAAGGATATTTTATAGTTGAAGTTTTTAGTGCAAATCAGAAATGCTAATTTTAAAATTGTTGATAGGAAAAAAAAGAATTTTTACCTTTTCTACTTCTTAGTCATGAAAATGACAGCAAAATATCTTTGCTTTTTACTACACAGCTTTTTTTCAACAAAGAAACCTTTTCTAGATATGAAAACAATGTTGATAATTGCTTTTTTAATTTATGAAACATAAATTCTACCTTCCAGGTCTTCATTTTCATCCTACAGAAATCTGGTTGGCAAGTATACCTATCCCAGAAACTATTCCTGGTAGAATCTAGGTGTATGGCACAGTACATTCTACCTTTTCTCTTGATCGTGATAATGTGAGCACAGTGCATAGTCTTGCTATATAGCATGAGAAGTTTAAAGTGTCAAACACTTTCTACAGAGTGTTTGACAAAAGCATGATTACTTTCTATGGAAGTATTTTTAAATCCTTTGTAACTGTTAGGAATATACAATGTTGGTGGTTGCAAAAAGGTGCTTTTGATTCTCAAATGTCTTTTTGAAATTTGCCACTAATTTGATGTGACTACAGCTGAACTACAAGGTTCATTTCATGCATTTCTGTAAGGGGCATAAAAAATAAAGACAGGCAACCTCATGATTTCATGGAATAAATGAGGAATACTAAATTGTTCTCTGCTATCATGATACCTCTCTCAATGGTTCACAAACCTTCAAAAAACTTAAAAAATTGCAAGTGCCTAACTGTTGCATTTGTTTTGCTGTTCTACCGCTACAGAAGGCAGCAATCCTTGTGCAACAGTAGCCTGAACTTTTTCCCACATCCACTGATGATAAAGTCAGCAGGAATTAGATGCAATACACAGCTCCAGGCTACCAGCCTTGGGCAGGGAGGCTCCTCCAGTTGGGGCTGTATTTATTGCATCCTGTTTTACAGAGGCCATCGCTTTGCTGGGAAGAACTTCCATTTCCAGCAGAATTTGACCTCAGGTAGTATGAGATGCAATGTTTTTCGGAGGAAACGGTTCTCTTTTTTTATCAAGCATCTCAATACTAGCAAACAAAGCTAGCAAGCTTGCTCCAAAATAAAGCTTGCAGGCTGAGAGGAAAGGAAGAGAATTTACAATATGGAATTGATCCATTTAAAGCACTCTAGCTGGCAAACGCGTTAGAGAAAGAAAAAAATAAAAAAAAGAAAAGATGAGAGTCTGCAACAGATAATCTGGCATGAATCAGGAACAATATTTTGTAGGAGGGCCCAGCACAAAGCAAGGTCCATTAGGCTCAAAGGACACTGCAACAGAACAATGGAAGCAGACAGGAAGTCTGCACTAATAAATATGCCCATTGGGCCAGTGCCACTGCCTAGCATGGCATAGATACGTACAGAAGGATTATACACTAAATGGTGCAAACACAGTCCAGTCCATCTGTCATAAACATTAAGTCCAAAGGCCACAGGTGCAGATGGCACTAAAAAGTAAAAATTACACCCAAACAGAGACCACTTCATGTAATATGGAGAAAAAAAAAAACAAAAAAACAACAAAAAAAAAAACCCTAGCAAAACAAAGCAAAAAAAATCCAGTGATTTGTTTCCAACCAATAAATGTTCTCAGAATGTCCTTGGCAATCTCCGCTTCTTCCTTTCCCTCTGTCACCGTACATGCGTAACATACATTTTATTTCACAAAAGTACTTTGAGGATTCAGAACCATTTTTTTACTCAGCTAACTAAAACTACTTGATATTTCAGCAAAAATGTAGATATTTAAAGTAATATTGAGGTTTTCGTTCTAGTCTGTTAAGAATTGGATGTGTTTTTCCTTTGGAGATGGAATCTGTTAGGCTCCAGCTATATTTCTCTTTGAGGAATGTCCCCACACTAAAAAAAGCTTAATAAAAAGTTGTAATAAAAACCTGCTTCTCTCTTGCAGTACAGGTAAACAGAAAGAAAAGTTGCATGCTCTTGAGCTCCACAAATAAACAAAGCATTTCTGCTCTTTCCTTGTACATGACACTGATTTCTCCCACTGAACTATCTTTAATATGTTCACTATACCTCTGTTGATTATGTACATAACGATGGCTACATACCACAGAAAACACCTTGTAGAAAGGTTTAATCTGCCATAGTTTTTTTTTTCACAATCACCACATGCAAGTAACCGAATATCCAGGGCTAAAGGGGAGCAAAGCAGAAAAAACGTCTCTTAAGTCCATCCAAATGAAACAGGCCACTAGATAAAACACTGGCACTCCAAGATCCAATCTTTAGTTACTAAATCAACTGTATCTCAAACGTGTGGAAATCAGAATTTTGAGCTTGTCCTTTTTCAAGCATTCTTTGATGCAGCTGTAGAACTTGTACAAGCACTTCCCAGGTTTTCAGGTGATTAAATGAGGATTGCCAATTCTTTAGCAGCATTTATAAAAGAGGCTTAAAACTAACCAAATGCAATATATCTTTGATGGAGTGTTGGATAGTGTTAGATCCCTGGTTTAACAACAAAACAAAAGCTATCCAAGAATATCATCATATTCCAAATGTATAATTCCACTGAAATTCTTGGCATCCCTAGTGTTGTTTCAGAAACAGAAGTGTTTTTATCCATACAAAATCACTAGAACTTTTTTTATTTTCACTACAGGAACAAGCATTATCTTTTCATCTTTAGTCAGCGTTGTCCACTGTGCCTCATTTATTTTGCTCATTAAATCTGACCTCCAGAAATCACTGTATAAACCTGATGCCTTTGTGATAGTGTTAGTCAAAAGGTTACATAAACAGGTGAATAGGATGTGCTGCATTTTCTTTTTCTTCGGGACAGATTTTTAGTAACTGGCTGCCTTGTCATCTGAATCAATGAGTCAGGAATGACTGAACACATCAAGGAGAACATGCATTCACTTTTATTCATTTCCAGGTTACATTTTGCCCTAGATGCAACGCTGGCTGGTGAACACATAGTCAGGGAAATCACATAGATAGAGTCCTGAAATATGGCTGTTCCACTGCACTGTTACTTTTTAAATTCAATGTTTAAAACAGACAAGTCATATAAATGCATTTCCATTTTTCTGGAAGCAAAGATACTACATAGTTACACCAATTACTACCAGATTTGTTGGTGTACTACCTACTATTTCTGCTACTGTACACCGATAGCACCAACTAAGGATGATACTATTAAGTGTTAGGGCTCAGGAAAGCAGTGAGTATGCTGCCTGGGCCATAGCTGGAGTCAAAACTAACTGAACAGGACATGTTAAGACTACCCATTCAAACATGAACAGAAAATGAGAAACTGCTGAGAGATAAAAAACCAAGAAGCTAATGATCTTTATAGATAGTGCAGTGAAGAATGGCTGGATTTCTCAGGCAGATAGCGAAGGGCACCACTGAGGACCCTCTGGTGAGTCCAGTTGTCGTGGTTTAAGCCAAGCTGTAAATTAGCCACGCAGTCTCTCACTCACTTCCCCCTTTCCTCCCTCAGCTCCCAGGGGGATGGGGAGGAGAATCGGCAGAATACAACTCCCACAGGTTGAGATAAGAACAGTCCAGTAACTAAGGTATAACACAAACCACTGCTGCTGCCACCAATAATAATGATGACAAGGGAAATAACAAGGAGAGAGAATACAACCGCTCACCACCCGCTGACCGATACCCAGCCCGACCAAGCAGTGATCTAACACTTCCAGGTAATTGTCCCCAATTTACATCCTGGGCATGATGTGCTGTGATATGGAGTACCTCTTTGGTCAGTTTGGGTCAGGTGTCCTGTCTCTGCTTCCTCGTGGCTTCCCCTCCTCCCTGGCAGAGCATGAAGCTCAGAAAGTCCTTGGTCAGAATAAACATTACAGAGCAGCAACTAGAAACATTGGTGTTATCAGCGCTGTTCCTAGGCCGAAAGTCAAAAACACAGCACTGCACCAACTACCAAGGAGAAAAATGACTGCTACTGCTGAACCCAGGACATGAGACATGCAAGGCCAACAGTGGCCAGGCAACTGTAGCAGAAACTTTATGCAAGGCCACAAGTACATCAGCAATGTTATGAGAAATACTGAACTGTCAAAGACATATAGCAAAGCTGTGACCCTTGAGGGGGAAAGAAATTGGGCAGGCTGTTTTTTTCGGGAGCAGTCTGTAGTAGGAAAGAGTTAACCAGAGAGGTGAAACGAAACATCAAAAAGTAGAAAAGCAAAAAGATAAGAAATAGAACAAATGGTTACACAAGTCCTGTGAGCAGTGCTGCCTGCTGGGTAGTCCTGCGTTTGATCAGCCCAGCCTGAGTCAGTACAACAAACCAAACTTGTAAGCATACAATGCATATATCAAACTTGCTTCTGCAATCAGAAGGAAGAAAGTGGGGAAAGGTGCTTTCCCTGGCCTAACGGGGGAACATGTGGATAGGACAGATTGAACATTTGTACCACTTTGTTGGTTTCCATTCCAGGGCTGATCACATTGGTATCTTCCCAGACACTTCCTAATAACTTCTGGAGTACAAACCCACACAGTACAAAATTAATTACAATGTGCACCACATTCCCAAGTAGAGTATTTTCTACCAATTACCTATGATAGCTCACAAACCCTTTCCTTTTAGCCCTCCATCCTCACTGTAAGTCATTGTCCTGGGTTCAGCAGTAGCAGTCATTTTTTCTCCTTGGTAGCTGGTGCAGTGCTGTGTTTTTGACTTTCGGCCTAGGAACAGCGCTGATAACACCAATATTTCTAGCTACTGCTTAGAATGTTTAGACTGACCAAGGACTTTCTCAGCTTCATGCTCTGCCAGGGAGGAGGGGAAGCCACGAGGAAGCAGAGGCAGGACACCTGACCCAAACTAGCCCTTTGTATTCTCTCTCCTTGTTATTTCCCTTGTCATCATTATTATTGGTGGCAGCAGCAGTGGTTTGTGTTATACCTTAGTTACTGGACTGTTCTTATCTCAACCTGTGGGAGTTGTATTCTTTCGATTCTTAAATAAATCTTCAAATCACTTGTTTTTTTCTACTATTTTCACTTTCAAACAAAAATGCATCAGATTCTTATGACTGCCTTGACACATTTCTTTCTTCCTAAACAAAAATATTCACATCAAATTTCAGGGAAAAATACCAAAACCAGAGTATAAGCATCATCAAACCCAACCAAGGCATGGTTCAGAATCCACGGGCCACTGGTTCCTCACCAGTAGCCTTCATCAGCCTGGCCAAACACCTCCACTCATTATATTTGCAACATCCCAGGAGTGATGACAAAGACTGCTCTGCAGGAAGAATCCTCTCAGCAAGCACAAGGAGGTTCAGAGATGTGGATAAACTGTCAGATTACACCTGGAATGCCAATTTTGTATGTTTTCTATGTGAAAACAATACTTTTCCCTTGCAGCATTACATCTACTATCTAACTGCAAGGGAATTTCTTGCAACATTTGAAGATTCATTAGAGCTCCTGAACAACCCAAACACTCCTCATGCATGGGAATGGGTGAGCTTCTTTAGGAGACAGGAGGCACTATTCACTTGCAGGAAAATGCTATTTCAGAAGCTACAACACTATTGTTTTCTCAGAATTGCTCTAACTAAACTTGATTTTTTTCCTCTAAGCATCTCTTCTCCAGATAAAACAAGCCCAGCTTCCTTGGGGTCTCATCACAGTGCACTTTAACCATCTTGGTAGCTTTCCACTGAACGCGCTCCAGTTGATCAACATCTGTCTTGCATGGGGTTACAAGGAACCGGATTTAATATTTAGATGTATTCTAATTAGTATCAAATAAAGGGAAATAACAAACTCCTTTAATCTTCTAGCTGTTCTGCTGTTTATATAGTCAAGTGCTTTGTAGCCTTCAGTATACTATGTTTAATCTGTTGTCTACCAAGACATTTATGAAGTTACTAAACAGGATGGGTTTCTGGACATTGACCTGAGGAACTCAGACATCAAGGTGAGTATGAACCATTAGCCATCACCCTGAAGTCCAATTATTCATCCAGTTTTCTACTCATCTGTTAGTCCATCCATCTACTCCATAACAACCCTAGGTGAATAGGAGGAAGTTGTGATGGATTATGCTGAAAACCTCATTAAAGTCAAAGCAGATGACATCCCCTACTCCACTTAACCAAGAATCCAGTCAATTCAGTCATCTCATCATACAGCACAGTAGGGTTAGTCAAGAATAAAAATCTATGCTACTCCAAATACATTTTTTTGCAAGTGAACTTGGCGTAAGTGTAGCAAGTATAAGCATTCAGATTCTCTGTGGTCATCTTTATTATCAATATTAAGCTACCAGAAAATCTTTACCCATACATTTTATCTGAAGTAGTATAAATCTGTAAGCAAAATGGAATATTTTTGACACATGCAATCACATGATTAACACTTGTATAGGAGCACTACTAATAAAATTATTACTGTGAAAAATAGATAAAATATTTCTGTGAATCAAGTTCACGGGAAATAACATGTGTTTCTGCTTCATGCTGTTTAAAGCAGCAGTTAGTATTTTTTAAGACTTTTATACATATTCCATCTCATTTCAATTAAACATTTTCTTCAGTTTAACATCTTAATTTCTGGAGCAAAATTTATGTCAATATGAATTTGTTGAGATTATAAAAGATATTAATGAGCTCCCAGGTAGTATTTTCCCGCAGAAATTTCATAATGCTCTGTATATATTTATATAGAGAGATAAAATATGCATGCATTGCTAAAACTACAATATATGTAAACACAGATAAAAAGTTTCCAGAAAGGCACATTTCTTTTCATGGACAAACACAAAACCCCCAAAGAATAATAAAGTATACTTAAAGTGTTGGGAAAACCTATTTAATACAACTGAAATTGATATTTGCCTAAAAGGATAAAAAGAAAAAGTAAGACTGTGTACTAAACATTTTCTATTCTGCAAAACCTATGCTTAATTGCCCCTTGTGGTATACTGAGCACAAATCCATACTACAAAAAACCTTTTGATGTATTACAACTTGCTCATAAAAAGGTTGTTCTGTAGAGAAGAGCCAAACATAAGATTCTCTTTTAGAAGAGACTTGTTAAAAACCTAAAGGTTTTCAGAAACTACTTGGCTTGTAAACATAATCATGAATATGTACTACAAAACTGAATTCACATTTATTTGATTTACAGTTAAGGAGATTTTATGAATACTGACCTCTTAGAAACACATAGGTATAAGAGAAATTATTGAGAAATTTTCTATGAAAAAGAAGTGATTTTTAGACCTTCTAGAAAGACTTAAATCCACCTATACCTTAGGTTTAATGTTGACATTGTAAAGCCTACAGGTCTCCAGCCTCAAGCCACCCCATACAGGCAGATTTTTAATATTACTGGAAGATGCAAGACACTCAAGACTTGGGTTCAGCATCCTATTGATTTCAGTGGAACATAAAGAATAACAAGCAGAGATTTGAGTCTAAAGTTTATTCTTGGCCTATAAGAAAGTGAGGAAATGAAAAAGAAAAGCCTAATATTGACTTGAGATAAACAGTGAAAAAGATAGGTAACAAATTCCCAGTAGAACTCCAGGATAAATTGAAAAAAGGCAAACCCACCTATACCATCCAGTCTAATACAATCAGGGAAAAAAACACCATTTTTGATCCCTTAAGTGCCTTAGAAACAAAGTTGCCTCCACAGGCATGCTTCACTGAAATGGTAGAACCACCAAAAATGAAACTCTTATATTGATGTTTTCTTATTATATAGAGTATATTTCCCAGAAATATACCAGTTCCTTAGGTTGCACTTTTATTCCTGAAATGGATGAAAATTATTTTTTCCCTGCAGAATGTTTGAAATTACAATTTATTTGCCCATATTTACCATTCTAATTTATTTGGCCTAATTTATTTTAGGTTATTTTGCAGTCTGCAAGTTGATAATGTAATTAAAGGTAAGGAACCATAATTTATTCAATTGCTGGTGCAAATGCCATAGATTCCAGATTTATAGCAAGAGATTTTCACTAATGCCATTATCTTGGTTACAGATCACCACGGTCTGAATTAGTACTATACCCACCTGGACACAAGCCCACAGTTTTTTGAAATACGATTGAACAGGACAAACAGCTTCATAGTCAAGTGACAGATACCTCTATATCAAGTAATGCCAAAATGCCGGAAGTCACCCCTGTGCATACATACACTAAGAATGAAGAAATTTATCCCTGACTTAAGCAAACATAAAACCTACCTATGTAGTGGTAGGATAATATAATTATGTGTAGCTACTTTGCAAGAACAGTTTTTAAAAACCAGAAAAAAAAATAAAATAAGGACATCAGAAAAGGACAAAATCGGAATAAAATGTTAATGCACCTGTAAGAATGTATGAATGTAATACACAATCAAACAAATATCAAACATCAATCTACCAAGAGACTGAGGACTTCAGTGTTAAGATAGACCTTCTGTTCCTTAACCATTAAAAGCTCTGCTGTAATCTTCCATCTTCGGACTGGATACAGGTAAGAATAGCAACCTTCTATCATAACACTATACTTGATTGAGCCACACATTTCCAGAAACATTATTTTGGTCCCTGAATTTTGGGGGTTTATATCCCATATGTTACAGAAAAAAGCAGACCAGATGTTCATCAAATTTAACATGTAAACAAACTTAATAAAAGAAATGGAAATACTTGGACTTGTGGAATTCAACACTGACTGACTAAAACCAGAGCACTGAGTATCAGAAACACCTTAACTTCAATCTTTGCAATACTTTTTGGGAAAAGCATTTGAGAAGGACTCCTCCTTCCCAACAACAAAATTAAGATCAGTTACTGTAAATTGACATTTCCATTATGGCCAAGCAAAATACAACTTCTCACAACCTTTTTACCCAACACAAAATGAGAAAGATGAGAAAAAGTCAGTTGGAAAATACTGTGTGCCAAAAGGGCAGGGGCATCAGAAGTTTACCTGGGGAAAGAGGGTGGATTTGACTTTTGTCTCAAAGCACAAAGCCATGAGTGAAATCAGTAGTAGATGTTGTTTCTCTATTTCCCTTTAAAAGAAGAACTGAACTGGATCAGTTCTGAACTGAACTGAATCATGGAATTGAATCCAAGAATCTTTGATAAGAATCTTTGAGTTCAAATCTTTGAGAAGAAATTTGGGCTCAAATTGGAACTTGTCATTTAACATGCCATCACTCTTATGTCACACTGTTAAGTTGGACCTTGTATTATGAAATAAATGAAATTATTTGCAAGTTTCCTTTGCCTAAGGGAAAAATAAAAATATTGAAAGAAGCCTGTAGAGTTCCTGGTCTCCCCAGTCATTCAAACATCAAGACTTCCACTGACTTTACCAAAACCAGGATTTTCTACACAGGTAAAAAGACATCTTCCACAAGAAAATTCAGCTATGCTAGATTGGAAGATGTGTGATGTTACAGTGGCAGAAGTGCGGAAAAAAAAATGTCATGAGTCAGATACACAACGGAGGTTTATGATATATCCATCTCATTCCCACCTCAGTTTATACTGCTGATAGCTTTTACACTTATCAGGGAATCCATCCCCTGCAGTAAGTCTCCCTTAAAGCCCACTAAACTGTGGTCACACTTATGACATCTGACTAATGGCATGCAAGACAAGTGCCATTACAAAAGATTGAAGAGTCTCTGTCTAGTTCTTGACACTTCTAAGTGCATGTTAAAGCAAATAAAAAGAAAGCATAGTTTTCAGAGATTCTGGGTGCTTTCCAGTGCCTCCATAATCAATTGAAAGAAGCTAATGGAAGGTAAGCAGAACAAGTGAAGAGGGTTTTAAGAAAATATTCTCTGTTTACGCAGTTCTCTTCTTTCTGAAGATATGGGGATATTTCTCCTTAAACTCACAGACAGCAGATGTTAAGTTGGCATTGGAATCAAAGTAGAACATGCCACCTTTATCTGGTGATATTTTTTTGTAATTCTTTAACATTCAACAATTACGATTTAATAGCAAGGTAGTTTTCAAAGTTCTTAGTCAAAGCGCAACGAAACAGACTGGGGACAGGCAGGTTGTTCTTTCTGGATCTACAGAAAGCAGCTTGAACAGAAGCTTTTGAGAAATGAGCTTTCGCAGCTCATATATGTTGAAGGATCTTTTCATGAGCAGACTGTGCATGGCAATTCTCTTCCTTGCTTTAAATCACAAAAGGAAACCACGAGCAAACCACGGCTTTAAAAAGTGAAACAAAAGATTATTCAACTTTATATACAGAGTCTGTCTGCCTCTCTCCCTCTCTCTGTCTGTTTATATGTGTATATACACAAAAAAAGATATATAAAACAACACTTGATAATTATCCAGATTTGTTACTTGAAATGAGAAAAATTATTTTGTTACTTTAAGTATGTGAAAATTTATTACCTAAAAATTTTCCTCTTTCTCCTAATTTTTTGCTATATAATCATCAGCTAGATGCACTTGTCACCACCTGTGATACATATTACCCATTAGTTTTAATAATGGTCCCACAAAATAAGGTTTCTGGCATCTCTGTGCAAGCTATAACATGTTACAAAGTGTATGATGTTGCGTAAATTGCTCTTTTTAAGTGGTCTGCCATTATCATATTATCCCAAGTATTTTTAATTTATTTTTCGAAAGGGACAGGAATATTGACTGTAATAAGCCACTGTAAGCCTTTACCAGATTTTAAAGGAAAAGTTAAAGATCAAAAGTACAGAGCATAAAGACACAAAGCCTTGGCACTCTGCTTCCATTTCAGCACTCTGTGCTGACCTCTACTGGTTTCTCCATCGCAACTTCCATAAATATTAAACAGCCTTCTGTTATTGAACTTTCGCACTCTCTTGTTCAAATTCAGGGATAAAGTAAACTGTATCCTACCCTGCTAACCTCTGCCTGACTGAAGGTCAAAAAGCGATCAAGCTTCTAGTTATTGATGGCAGTTTACCTGTAGTGGGCGAGACACTGAAAAATCATCAGTTTAAAAAGCCCTAATAGTACATATAAACTGTAGAAAGATAAAAAAAAGAAAAGTCTGTCTTGACATTTTGGATGTTTTTTTTATGACTTTTATCACACTTGATTTATTCAACTGCTGTCTCATGTCTGCATCAGTAGCTATTTGGTATATAAAATCTGGTTTTGTACAATACTCAGCATCTGACCCATGACAAGTACCAGAATTTTCACTGCAACACAATTACCAAAGTTTTGAATATGAACTCATCATCTTCAGTCACCCCCTTTTGACAGACTTCTGCTTCAGAGAACATGCTTGTCTCTAAAAGCTTCTTCAGACAAAATACCTGCTTCAATTAAGACAGAGTTTGCAGCTTATCTACCACAGGCTAGTGGTAGGTAAGTACAGTAGCAAATAAAGTACAGTAGCAAGTTTGACATTGTAAAAGTATCACTGTAAATTCTTTCTCGAACCAAAGTCATCACCCTGTCTTACTGGTGATGGGAGCAGAGAATTGCTCACATCATCTTTTATACTACTAAATGAAGTTCAAACCATCCATTTCTTAACTGATCACCAGAAAAATCTCCAGTTCTTTATGTGCCTCACAGTAAAAAGCAACTCCAGTTAGTCATAAGTAAATGAGCAAACTTTTCCATTCTCATTTACCAAAGAACACTTTGTCAGCAACACTCAAAACTTTCCAATTTTAAAAGCCTATTTTTAGATTTCTTTGTTATGCAAGTCTTTAGATATGAATAACAGTTTAACATATCGTGAGAACCTCATTTCCTCTGACTGCTTTATCTGTGATGCCAAATAAATCATTAGAGGCTTTTTTGTAAGTCACCTGTGCTGGCTGGAAAAAAAATAATGACTGTTGACCACAAAAACAATGAAGCTTTGTTGTTCTATTGATATGCATAGTAAAGCAGTTCAGATATTGTTAATTCAATTTCAGAACATCAAGATACTTATTATCCATTAAGCCATTTTGTGTAATAATGCGTTTTTGCTTCATGTTTCATGAAAACCTCTTTAGATCTTGAATATAAACAAATCAACCTGACATTCAGCATGAATCTATAGTATTTTTATATTGTATAATAAATATGTGAACGACATCTTTTTTTTTATTTTATTTTTTTTTATTTTTTATTTTAAGCATCTTCTCAGGCTTCTTCAAGACTCGGATTTCTCCCTCTTCTTTTATTGCCGCTGAATCTTGCAGCACTACATCCTGAGGCTGTCAGTGTTTAAAACCACGAGCAGGATACCGAAGAAACCCTGGGGAGCCGCTAGCAAGCAGGGCTTCCCCTTCGGCCACGCAGGAGCTTCCCCAGCGGTGGCCAGCAGAGGGAGAGGGGGCTTCCGCCGGGCCCTGCACCCCCGGGTACTCCAGCCCCCGTTTCTCTACCTCCAAGCAAACCCACAAGCAGCAGCCTCAGCTCTAAAGTCTGCTATGAAAACCTGCACATGATCTTCCACAGAAACACCCCGATACTGGTTTGTTTCCTTTTCCTTCTTACCTTCACTTCCTGATGGAGTACAGGTGTCCAGAAGGTCACGGTCACCTGGTCTTGCTGGAATTGCAACAGCTCCAGTTCTTGCACTGCTGCTTCTAGGACTTGGATGAACAACTGGATCTGATCTGCTTATTCTTTTCTGTGTCAGAAAGAAAGCATTTTGTGTTCTGTCACTAGAACTGGGCCTTTGCTCTACGCATTAGAGCAAGTACATAATCTTTCCGAGATTTGCAAATCAGTGTCTTTTTCCGTAAGTGGGAAATCGAAAATCTCAACAAGACTTCCTATAACTTACGAAAGAGTGAAAGACATAGATTTTCACTGAACAAGGTGTTGACTAGATCACTGTGAAACCATCTTCTTTCCAAGAAGTATTTTAAAGCAGTACTTTTGCTCAGTTCTGTGCATAATATTCCACAACAGCCCAAATAACTTTTTTTCCTTACCTCTGGTATCCCAGTGAGATCACATTCTGTTAAAAACATCCTGTCAAGCTTGGTACAAAAGGGCTCCAAAGAATCAGAATGCAGAAGCTATGCAACTTGCTGACTAACTTTGCTCTGTGTTATTTACCAACCACACAAAGAAAATGCTGTCTATTCAAAACACAGTTCAAAACTCTCTTCACAGAAAGTGAGTGAACAAACAGTCCCATGTCCGATGCTGTAGTCACATCTCCCATGAGGCCCAGTGATAGCTCTGGGGCATGGGACAGAGTGACACCACCAGCAGTCACTACAAGGCACTTTTGTAAACAAGTTGTATGCGTGAGCAGAGGAGGAGGAGGAGGCGAGTGTTAGTTTTACTCTGTCTTAACTTTAAGCTATATTTGCTTTATCGTCTCTAAGCATAGCTTCACTCTAGTCTACTGACTGCATTTCCTATAGTCTTTGATGATGTTTTCCTCGCTATAACTGTATTTTCTTCTGGAAGGGATCTGAAAGGAACATCTGGAATTAGCATAGCGTCTAGATTTGGAACCTTGGAGCCAGGTCAAGCAGCAGAAACTAGTTCAGAATGTGCCAGACCCATCGCAGAAAAAACCCAAAGAAACTCAGTAACTTACCCTAATTCATACCCAGCAAAATTTAAACCACCTGTGTCAAGTCTTTTTCTTTTTGTTCATTAAAGAAATAGGCCTCATTTATAAAAGCCATACCTGAGTTTCAAGTCTTCAGTATTCCCATAATGCAAAGTGGGAATTCTGACCCAACTTTATTACTTTTGCCTGATTATGCAACTGAATTCTTAGTCATTTGCTCTAAACATCAGAGGAACTTTGGATTTTGCATTTCAGTTCATTAATTTCAAGTATCCCTAAAATCATAAACCCTCTCCACCCATTCTCATTATTTTAAACCCACCTATTCTTTGAAAACTCATAATCTCAAAGGCACACTTTGGCAAAGAAGCAGAAATATCTTTTTCAGCTCCCTATAGGAAGATAAGTACCATATAGACCCAGTGCTTCTAGTACTGACCGCTGGCCTTCACTCATACCAAGCCACTCCAGTGCTTTCCTTTATACTTACAATAAATCACAGACAACAGCTATTTCCAGATGTGGAAAGAGGAAAATTGTTATTGATTGCTTTGTAATTTCAGTCTCTATCTTTCAGACCAGCTTTGGAATCCTCTTTCTGCCACCCAATCTAAACCATCCTTCCTTCTTATAACAGCCCTTCCTGGCCTTGTTCTTTTCTTTTTTCTTTCTTTCTTTTTTTTTTTTTTCTTTTTATAACTCCCTAATAAGTATTTTTCTTGTGCTTTCAAAGGTCTAAAAGAAAAGTGTTATGAAACACCTGCCACGTATGTTTGTGAGAGGGCAGCATGAGAAATGGTGCCGCTATGTTGTAAAATAAACAATAGACTGCTTTTCCTTTTGTGTGGTCTGACTCTGCAGTGTGAATTCATATTCTGACCTCATCCCAAGTGAAATACCTTTATAAGCTTTCACAGGTTTGTGTTAAAGGTTCTTCCAAATCTTTATTCCAGGAATGAGGATCATTCCAGGTATGACAGGGACTGTAGTGATAGGACAAGGGGTAATGGATTTAAACTTAAAAAAGGGAAGTTCGTGTTAGATATAAGGAAGAAGTTCTTTACTGTGAGGATGGTGAGGCACTGGAACAGGTTACCCAAAGAACTGGTAAATGCTCCATCCCTGGCAGTGTTCAAGGCCAGGTTGGACAGAGCCTTGGGCAACCTGGTCTATTGTGAAGTGTCCCTGCCCATGAAAGAGGGGTTGGAACTAGGCGATCTTCTGGTCCTTTCCAACCCTAACCATCCTATGATTCTATAACATAAATAACATTCAACGGCTTACATACTTTAACAACTGAATGATTCATGACCAATAATTGGATGACAAAAGTATAGATTTCAAAAATGTAATTTTTTTCTAAAAATACACGAAACTTTAAAATAACTAGTTGTATCTTTTAGCAATACTTGAAAACAATGCATTTAAAATATGAATGGTGAATGTACTGGCAAGTAGAAATGCCTAAGTAACTCTCAGGATTTTTAAACGAAAGTGACTGTTTCTGCCAAAAGTGGCAGTGCACAACAAACACTCAGTCTTTGGTCAGAGTCTGCAGTTGTTTCTTTTTAAAAAACAGTTGCTCCTGTTTTTTAATGTAGGTTTTAAAAAACACTAGACCCAATAGGAAGTTTTCAACTGATCTTTTTATATTTATTTTTATTTTTATTCCAAGTTTACATTATAAGTTTTTCTCATCTCATTAAAATTAGTACTGTGTTCGAAAACAGTATCTGTATTTTCTCTCCCTGTAATCTCACTATTCCACTTGATTATCTTTATCTCAGGAACACATAATCACCTATTAAAATACTGCAGTATACAGTAGGTGGATTATTTTCACAGTATCACTGTGAAGTCAGAAAGTTTATAATCCCTGTTTTATGGACTGGGAAGACCTGTTAGGTCTTCCTCTGAAGCCTTTTCTGAGTTCTAATATCTGGTTTTGAGTAGGTCAGAAAAAGCACACAGAAGGCCGTATGTAAGAGTGGAGTGTACTGAGATGAGAGGGAAAAACAAGGCTTATTTTCTCTTCTCTATTACTGATACTGTAACTACATTTTGAAAGGTAGATCTTGCTTTTATAGGGAAATCTACCAAACTATGTGAATTAAAGAAGTCTAGCATTTAAATCTGAGTTCAGATCATACTCTTCTCCCATACTATTATGAGAGACTACCCTTTGTTGTTGTTAAAATAGGCAATACTGTTGCAAAAGAGCAAAAAGGGAAAATGTCACTGTGTTGTAGAGAACACAGTGTTATAGTTTCATGTTCACTTTTTCTGTGCTGTGAGTACATTTCTGTTCCAGTGTCTTTGATGAACCTGAGATTGCATGAGTTAGAAGCTCTTTCTGTCATCTGCAACCTGACATCCCATGTCCCACGCATAAAATGGCACTCATTGAAGGGCACCCATTAGGCACTGCCCTTCCGCAGGGGCCTTTTTGGAGATGGACAACTCTCCCCTCATTTTATGAGATCTGGACTGTCAGTGGCTCCATTTGTATTGTTTTATTTATGAGCCACAAAACTGAGATGGCAAAGTCAAGCTCAGATTCTCAGAAGTTCCTGTTACCTACCTCTTGTAATCTATTAATTCTTTAACAATGACAACAGCAGTCTATATGGGTGCTTTTCAAAAATACCGTATACTTCAGTCTCATGGAGAAAGAAGAGCATGAAGTTTAAGTTTTGATGTTGATTTGCCCAATGTAAGTCACATGGGAGCTAAAATGAGAACCTAATAATGTTTTTAATGGCAAAGACTCCTCTCTCTTACCAACAGCTCCACCAGGGAAATGAGAGGAAGTAAGACTGATACTAATTATGCACACTGAGGAGTCCTAGCTGCAGTCACCAGCCTGCTGCATAATTCTCAGGGGATGACAGGCAGAGCTGGCAAACAAAAATGGAAAGGGATAGAAAGAAAGCAAGCAGCAAAATGCTTGTTCTGGCTATGCACAAAATATGCCCAGGACTTAAAAACCAAACCTAAATGTACAAAAAAATCTAGGCAGGCCATGCAAAAAAACACAATTAGCTAGGTGCCTAATAACTGCGGGAGCAACACTGGATATGAACCAGTCACATGATCACATCAGGTAGTTTAAAACAAAAGAAATAAAGGAAGATTTTAAAAATCCCATGTTTCCCCCTTTTCCATGTAGTTACTATGAGTTACAACTTGGAGTGGTGCTATAGAGAGGGCTGGGGGGAGTGAGGTGAATTTGAAACAGATAAAAGCTGGGTAAACCACTCCAGTACCCAGGCTCATGCAGAAGTACTTAACCAGACACAAACACTGCTGATGCTTTTGTTCTGGTCTTTCACTAAAGCATATTCTGGCCTTCTGATGTGCCTCCTATAGGTTGCCTCTGCCAGGCAACTGTGCATGTGCTCAAAGTCCCAACTGCTAACACCACATTTATTTATTTATTTTTAACCCAAATAAACTCTTAATGGCTTAATATAAAACATTTGGGTTTTTTTTTTGGATGCACACTAAATAATAAAAAAGCCAGAAGCACAATACGCCATAAGGGAATGAAAGGGATAATTGTTCAAAGCCCTATTAAAAGGTTTGTTGCTTTATTTATATATTTTTTAATAACACAATTTCAAAGCCTTTTAAAGAAGACTCCTCCTCCCCAGTTGCTTGCCAAGATAGTACTTATCCGAGGGAGGGAGTGGCTGCTCTTTAAAAGATGATGGCATCTATTAAAGAGCAAGGCAAAAAGAGATATATAAAAGGCTTTCCCAAAAACAGTTGTCCAGAAGGGCCAATGAAAAGAAACAAAAGGTAGAAGATGATGATTAAATGGAAAGAAGATGGGAACATTAAAACAGAGAGCGCTGAGGGAGAGAAGAGATTTTTAAAGCAAAACCAGTTCTGTTAAGGTCCTTTCAGTTGCATTATTATACTAACCATGCTCCATATTTAGGCATCTGTCAGGTAGTAATTGTGAAGCACTTCACAAATATTAACTCTGACAGACCTCTTCCGTGAGGTAGGTGAAGGACAGAGACCCACTCACATGCAGGTAGAGACCACATTGTACAGCTGGTTTCTACGAAGACTCTGACAGCATATCGTGTCACAAAGCAGCAGTTATGGAAAGGTTATTCTTTCCCTTAGTGTGCTGCATTATTTCATTGCAGGTATTAAGTGACTTGTCTATTTGGAAAACATGTCAAGTGTTCTTGAAATTTCCAGAGATAAAGCTGAGATATGTGTTCACTCTCCTTTCTATTACAGTCTAGGTCTCACTCTTAGGAAAACTCTTCCACAATACTTCTACTGTTTGGACCCAGTTCCTTCAAAATGCTGTCAGCAATCACCATCACAGATGTGATCACAAACCCCCAGATAACTTGTACAAAGCTGAGTAAAACTGCCAAAGAAGGTTCTGCATTTGTAGTAAAGGAGCCAGTACAGTCGCCACTGATGGTAGGGCCATGGTGATCTCTGCTGCTAGAGAATGGTCTGTAGTTTGCTCTGGCTGTATTTTAACACAGCTAGTGGCACCAATCCTTAAACTAGGAATGACATATCTCGCTTTTGAGTATGAGATATCTCCTGTGCAGTTAAGGAGGGAGTGTGAAGAGCTCTACCTTTCCTGGTGGCCACAATCAACTACATCAGCTTGCACTATCAGGGCCATTGGGCTCTGAGGCAGCCTACATCACAAAGTCAATGCAGAACCTTTGATACTTCCCATCTGTTGAGAGCAAAACACTAGTGCAAGAGGATGTTGCAGCTTAGCTGCAATAACAAAAAACTTCCTGAGAACAGCTCTATGAGAAGCTCCTCTATTTCAGAATTGAAATTTCATCCTGTGAAATAAAGATAACTTTCATTTTCATTTATGTTTCCAATATGAAACACCTGCTTCAGTGGAAATCTCCAGATAAACTCTACAGAAAACATTTCTAGGATTCTTAGTTCTCAAACTGAGACACTAACCTTAGTATAAATGCTCTAGATTAAAGTGCAGGTAAGTTTCTTCTGAGATTATCCTTTTCCCTACCAGGTAATTCTTGCCTCAGTCTGATTTTTTAGATCTCTCAGGTGTTGGGTTTGAGTATGTGAGGTGGAAAAGACTTTGAAAAGTGATGTACAATGCCTTTTTCTACATGACACAGCTCTGAAGCTGCTAGCACGCTGACTTAACAGTTCTGAGATCAAACCAGGGCAAACTTCAAACATAGCACCTTATTTAAGTGTTACATAGTTTACTGTGCCTGTCCATAGAAAAAAAGGGTGTTACCTTATTTATCCTCTGGAGGCAAACAAGGCAAACTTTCCTAAAGGAATCTATGAAAAGGCCTGAAATAACCCAAGGCTACATTTCTTAAATTAACAGACTTCTAATAAATTTTCTTTCTTGTATCATGCTTTTTGTGGTGAAACAATCACTAAAACGTGATATATGCGGTAAGGCCAAGCAGTTCTTTGCAAAATCCATTAAAAATACTGTAAAGAAAAGAAAACTAAACGGCATACCACAAAAAGTACTGTAAAGACTTTAAGTACCTAAAGGAAATTTACTTTAATGCAGTATGGCCAAGACACTTCAATTTCTCTTTACCATCCTGAAAAGACTATAGGATCCTTGCCACCTGAAGCAGTTGTGAAACTGTTTCTTGCCAGCTGGAAGGAGAGAATCCTAGCTGTGGATCTCTCACCAGTGTCACACAAGGCAGAGCAGGAGAGGCACACAAGTCCCTCTTCTGCTTGAACAGGACGCTGACTCTTGCTTTTGAGACTTCGAAAGACTACGGCTGAATTGACAACAGTAATGACTGCAGTCACCAGCAGAAACCTCCTAGAGGAGAAGATCAAATGGGCTATCTCTCATTGCTGTAAAAATCCACTTTCTTCAGTGGTGCTTCATCATGCTTTAAAATACAAGGCTGTGCATGACACGCAGTACATAGTTTTCCCTTTAATTTCCAATAGGCTACTTAAATCCATTAAATGTCTCCAGTGAATTCTGTGAGTAGAGAGTGTTCATGGTCAAGGTATTCATTTCAGGATCCTCAGTTTAAAAGAACAGTTTGCTTGATCTAATCACAATCTAATTAAAACACAATACAGAAACTTCATTTTGAACTGCCATTAGCAGCAAAGACAGCATCTTGCTATGGGTAATCAGAGAGTCCGAGAGGATGAAGGGGCTAATACCTGACTCTATATGTACAGTAAAGTCTCATGAGTCTTACAAAGTGCTGAGATGTGAGGATATGCTCTTTGGTTTGGTTTTTTTTCATATAGAGAGAAAGCTTCCATGTTTAAGAAGAACTTGGGCTGCCACCCAGTGGCTGTAGGTACCAATTTTGCGCTGAGCTTCGCAGTCGCGGTAGCTGGCTCTGTAGTTCTCAAAGCAATAGCAGGAAAAGCTACGCCTTAATGGTGCTACTTCTTCTTGTGCACCAGTTATTCTGGATCATCGTACTCCATCTAGAAGTTCAAAAATGGCTTTTCGAAATACTAACCTAGGAGCTTACAGTCAGACTGAAATTTCATCTTGCATATACACCAGCAATAATCTCTAAACTAGAAATTAGGATAGAATTAGACAGTATTCAACTGACTGTTGAATAAACTTCCAAAGCATATAATGTCGGTATACTTGCTATATTATTTTTTCAGACATAATGTATCTTTTCTTCAACCTTATCTTTAGCAGTTTTATTGCTTTTTATAGCCAAATATATGGCTTTTACACAGATGTTATCACTTGCAGTGTAGTTTTACTGGCAAAAAATGCACGGCCGTATGAAATATAGAGCAAGAACAGCAGACATATCTGTAAAACATCTAGATGAGTGTTGAAATGCTACCAGGACAGATGAGGAAGAAATGTTAATCCCCATGTACTGACAAACAAAAATTAGGCACAGTTCAACATCCAGACTGGTTAAGACTTCCCGACTGGTTTTCCTTTTAGGCATCTTTTACTGCATTTCAAATAGTATTTCAAACAAACAGTGTTTCAAACATCCATTTTGCATACAAGAATCAGAAAGTGGGACTTAACAGGAGCAAAGGAAAAAAAAAAGCAACTAGTATTTTACCAAGCTGTGAATCATGACAAACTGGTAATATTGAAAAGTTTTCACACAAAACATATTAAAACTGCTTACTTCAATTTAGATTTTGTCATGTTATAACCAAAATTGGAAAAAAATCCAGAAATAATTCATCATAAGAATACTTATAATAGCTGAGTATTCAGGCTTAGAAAACTGACATAATAATAATACTCAAAAAAATTAGCGTTCTGATCCTAAAACACCTAAACTGCTCAAAGCATAACTCACACTTAGTCCATGGTCTCATGTTATGTTACATATTATGCTGCCTTTCTCACCTTTAGTGCCTTACAGAATACTGGTAATTTGGGGCTTTTTTTTCCCCCTCTTTTTTATCTGACAAGTGTACAAACACTGCAATTAAGATATTTTTTCTTGGAGGCATTACTCTTGTTTTCAAATCTGCACTTTATCTCACTTAGAGCAAGTGATGCTTAGATTTCTGAAATGCCCTTAACTGCCAGACTAGGAAGTCTGTACTTGCTCATTAGCAGCTTCTTCTGTTAGAAGCTATTCTACTTATGACAATTATTCATCAGACAAAATGACATTTTTCTCCTCTATAGCTTTGCGACTAAGGCATTCATGTAGGACACAGAAACTTCAAACTCTTGTTTCTATTGCAATAAGACAGAGTGTTTTGAAGCCCATCTCTCATTCTTTCAGAGGATGCCACTTATCTCATGTAGTTAAAAAACCCCACACCAATCACAAAGCCTGAAAAGGTTAGAAGAAGCATCACTTTTCAGTCAGGTTACAGAATATGAGGACATATCTTTTCTCTGGCTATAAGAGACCAGGTGAGTCCTTAGGACTGCAGCTAGAGAAATAGAGATAGAAAACTCTGTAGCCCAAAGTCAAAGGACATCTTTCCTTATTTGCTGTGTTATTTCCAAAGTCTGGAATGAAACAGCACCTCAAAGACTTCCTTTGCTATTTTGGAGTGGGAGACTAAAACTGTGGCTGCAATGGCCACTCTGGACGTATGATTATTTTGACCCAATCACTGACTCGCAAGAGCAGATGTTATTCAGGGATCTAAGAATTTGCTGCTGCTGAATTCTGCATGCTGATCAGTCTCATGTTTGAAGAACAGGTCTGTGCCTTCACTTCCTTCTGAACTATACTTCCTGATTGCACAACAGGTCCAATGAACTTGGCACTCGTAAACATTTTACTACCTTTGGGCAGTCTTTATATTCAGCTACATAGCAGTGATTTCTTAAGACCTGGTTTGTTTTTCCAGTGGCAGGTTATACTTAAAAAAGCCCACTTTGAACAGACATCTATACTGTTTTTTGTCTTCGCTGTGCTTTGTGCTCATCCCCAGCCTCTTAAGAAATGTGATACTTACTTAATAAATGTCAGTCCCATCTGCCTGGGGAGCAAGTGCGTTCAGGTAACTATGTTCAAGAATGTGGTCTACCAAATTTCTGATAGGATGTATCCCTTATCAGTCACTTTTGTCAGACAATGACTGAAAACATTTAGCATTCTGTATAACATGGTCTTTAACAACAGGAACAACTAGAGGTTACTTTCTTAGATATCATTTTACACCTCTGGATCTTCATTAGAAGTTTCCACTATATACCACTATACACTGAGATAGGGTCTTCAGTTTTCCTGAAGGCTTCTTAATCTCTGAGATGATGTCTAGCATCCCTGGGAAAAATTATATTCCTCCACTTGCATAGGCAAGGACTTTGGACTAATCAGTGTGTAAAAACTGATAGAGAATCAGGCCAAAACTGATGGGTGTTGATGAGTCAACAGACCATTGAGTCTGCCGGACTTCAAAACCAGAAACTAAAGTTAAAACAAAACAAAATGTTTAAGGAACAAATGAAACCAGATTTTGAAGCGTTTTTCTTAGCTATCTGAGACGGATTGATTTTTTGAACTTTAGCGTATCTCTGTTATAGGCTCAAAGTAGAGACACCTGACTTGGTATTTGATACAGCAATCTTGGAAACAGAAGTCCTGGAAGGAATGTTGCAGGGACATTAAAGCAAGCTGCACACAAACCAGCCTAGTCCAGAATCAGGATGGCGGGGTTTGTCAAGCATGACACAGAGCTCATAAACCTTTCTTTCTCTGGGAAGACTGAGGTCTTCATAGTAATTGGATCTTAAAACCTGGGAATGATCACAGTACAAGAACACACAAAATTCAAAGTTACCGTTGTTAATACTAAATTTCTTTTTGGGGGACAGTACAGTACAAACCCATGGAGTTTAATTCTAGCCAGAATTTTACCTTGAAGCTTTCAGCAAACCTCTAGGAGACTCCTTAACAGTTCAATCAAAATATCATGTAAGCTGAGCAAGAATATTAATAGCAATGGTCAAAGCCAGAGAAGTCTGAGCCAATGAGTCTCTTGTGATTGACAGCTTCAGGTCAAAATATTTTCATGCCACAAGAGGGAGACACAGGCACATAATTTATTCATTAAAAATGGAGCAAAAGCCTTAAAATCCTGTAAATGACATTTACCAGGAAATTTGTCTAGCCCATTTGCTGTCATGAACACAGAACCAGTTCTGGAGCTGAAGAGGCTGACATAGAGTTTCTACTCCATACCAGCAAATAATAGAAAACAATTAAAATTCAGGGACATTATACTGTCACTGAGGTACAAGGAAGGAAATATGCCAGAAAATTCCAAGTAACATTTGAAGAAAATAATACAAAAGCTGAAATTCTAAGCTTTCTTATGAGAAATGCTTGTCCTAGGAATTTAGATGTGGAGAAGATGACTTAGTTTCCATTAGATTCATCTTGCTATTGAGTAAACTAGATTAATTAGGGGACCAGTATTTTATTTTAGCCATAAGGGAAAGTATTTAAAACTGCCATGATAAAAATTAATACTTCTATAACGAAAAGAAAAGAAGTTCAGCAAGATGGATAATGTTCTTTTGTATTAACATAGATATCAAATTTCATAATTAGTAATTTGCACATACACTTCTGGAAATGGAACAATGCACAATCTTCAAGAATAGAGAATACCCAGTATGTGCATAGGTAACTCTAAATACGGTTTTACTCAAGCTAATGCCTTGAAATTAATTTCTCTACAACTTTTGTAGCTGGGCTGCTCTGAGCTGCCAGTCAAATGAAATTTGGTATCATTTGTTCTCCAGCACTGCAGCGTAGTTCAGTTTTCTTAAATACATCACAAAACAGTTTAAAAGATGCACTACATATCCTGAAGTATTTACAAATCAGTATTGATACTGGTATGAACCAAGGTAAGGAAACACCGGAGTACTAGACAGCTGGGTTGACAGCAATACATGAATTCAAACAATTAATTCAGCAGTTGTACTTTACAAGGGTGAACTAGAAAATGTATTTGTTCTGGCAGCTGTTGAAACTCATAATTGTTTAATTTTTAACAATCTATACTGGTTAAAGAACAAGATAGGAAAGAAGAATGCAACACAGAAAGCAGAAAGGTAGAAAGCAAAGCAAGTACTGCTAATGTGAGTTATTCCGAAACTAAGGCAGCCCCTTCCCTGCAGTCATCGCACTGAGCTTAATAATAAAACTATTTTATATTCCCCTGTTCTTCAAGTGAATGGTACTCTCTATAAAAATTAGTAGACAGCTAACACTAGATAATGTTCAACAATTTTATGTTTGAATATATAACGAAAGCCGTTTGTCTTGTATATGATTGTAATACAGAAACTCCTCTTCATTTTATAGGTCAAATGCAATAAACCTGTGTTTCTTTTAAAAAGGACATAAAAAGGACACTCTGGAGTTATTCAGCTTGTTCTCAAAGGTCCTTAACATAATAAGCTGCTGTGCCTTGCAAAAGCATATATTAACAGTGAAATAAATTATCCTCTTGGAAGAAATTCCTGCAGACTTTTGAGATATTTCCACATCAGAATTTGTAGTATTATTGCAATACATTTCAAAGAGACCAATAATTATTGAAAGATGAAAATAAATTGCTCAGGGGGCTGAATGAAAAGATGCTTTTTCTTGGCAGAAACACATTAATAGGAAAGGAAGAAAAAAGACAAGTAAAATGCAGCTCCATCAGGACCAACTTTTGCTTAATGGTTGTTTTGAAACCACTGAAACACTTAATTTTGAAGTCAGTGATGGTAAAACAGTGTAGAGAAAACTAATTTGGTTAATTTTTTTCAGAATCTTAATTTTTATGAAGACTTTTTCCTTATAAACTTTAAATACTGAAGTGACAAGAGAAATAATTTCAGGCAAGCTCTGCAATGCTTTTGCAAGTATATACTTACTATGTTAATGTGTTATACTTACTATGTTATTGTGTTAAACAGAGAACCTGACAAATAAGCTAAAGCCCTACAATGTAAACAATAAGATGATGCTTATGAAAGTTCTGTAAGAAAGTTTCACCTTCGAAATACTACAGTAGAAACTACTGGCAGTATATAGAGTAGTGTTAACAGCATAGTAGAAACATGACTATGGTGTATAATTGAATGCCAGGTATAAAGAACCCAAACTTCATACCAGAATAAAAAAGAAAGGATAGATGGATTGCAACTAAAAGCCTCAGGTTCTTTAGAACCTAAACTTGAGTATGAGTTTTATAAATGTACCCTGCCTCTAAAAAAAAAAAATAAAAAAATGATAGAGCATTATAATCTGAGGGAAGCCATGAATTTAAATGTGGTTTTGAGGCCTACATCTAGATATTACAGACAAATTATATCTGTCATCTCTAATGTCTGTTAATTAATTTCTTTTTTTTTCATGTTTTTCCATCAAGGAACATTTCCACTTACTGTAAATCTTAAACGCAACTTCTCTAAGATGTGACAGAAAACAGCGAAGAGCTGTGAGCACATAAAAAGCAGCATTTGTCTGAAAAGAGAAGTCTCAGAAGAGAGACATCATTCACCATGTATAACATCAATCCCCTACTGACCCTAGAAATCCCCTTTATTTACGAAACCCCAAATTTCCTCTGACTGTTTGCCATAGTGGGTGTTTCTTGGTTTCCATAATGTATTTCCAGACTTATGGATCACCCTTAAATATACTAATGGTACATTTCACCAGAAAGAGTCACTTCATATTTCTTTCTATCTTCTTTCCAACCTACAACAGGTTTACGTCTCATCTAGCAAAACCTCTGAGTGAAAATAGACAAAGGTAGGCGTACTCCAGGCTACAATAAGGAGATGATGACCCATAAGGTTTCCCTCCCATATCGTCAGTATAAGTGCAAGTGAATAGCAAGCTATTGCCAAAATGCTCAGGTGAACACAATAAATGGATTAGAAAAGTAGAAGCATATTGTATGCTGAAAAAAGCACTACAAAAACATGGTTTTGAAGGTTGTTCTAGCAGGTTTACCATAGCTTTTATAAAGCTAGTTATTTACCAACTGTACCTGTATTTGAGACCCAGGATTCCAGTCTTCTGCTGTAATTGCCATTTCATTCCTTTCTCTTCCATTGAGCTTGAAGAAAGTTTCAGAGGGCCTCTTCAGAAAGTGTCTCTTCAATATCTGAATCTGAGAGAACAAAAAGCAAAATGAATCATTAATAATGCTCACTTTCATTCCAGACCGATGAATTTAATAAACTTAGTTTTTCCAAGTTGTGTCAGTTTTGCCCATGATAGTAGTTGGCAAAGGATCTCCCTGTCTTTATCTCAACCTAAAAGCCTTTTCATCTTATTCCCCCCCTACTACCAGTCCTGCTGAGGAGAGGGGTTGAGAGAGCAGCTGGGTGGGCATCTGACAGGTAGCCAAGGTCAAATCACCAAGGTCATTGTCTTGCTTAAGAAAAATGTAGTCAAATCATAGCACATCTACAGTAGGATTCCATGTGTCCATGAATATATATCCCTTTCTATCAGTATAAAAATGTGATACCCCATAAAATACAGTATAGCAAATAATAGTAGATTCCCAGCCCGTGCTGTTATCCAAAATGAAATTCTGTGCAGGACAGGCCTAGCTGATGGGCTGACAGTATGAGGTGCAGTAGCAGAGGGACCCACAGCTCAGAATGCATGTAGGAAATCATGGTTGGTCATCTCACCAGCGCACAGAGAAGGAGATTGTAGGGATCTGCACAGGACAGGAGCAAACCCATCTCCAGCAGGGTAGGCAAACAGGGAAACCCACACTTCCAGTGAGAGTGGGCATGTGAGTAACCATTCTTATAAGGTGTGCATATGAGGAGGCGGAAGAAACGTGTGCAAGATTGCAGATTTTTGGAAACACTTTTTAAAAGAGTATTTAGAACCTTGTAGGCATTTATTAACATTTTATAAATATCAAGTGAGGCATACCTGCTCAACTGCCGGCATTGATTTGGAATTAGTTTGCTTATTTCCAGTTAACTGGAAAGCTAATATGTCATTGATTTATCAGAAAATACTTAATTTCCACTTTGATTTAAACCACAAGTTGCTAATTTCTCTGTAATAACTTCACGTATGAAGAGAAGAAGCTGAACAAAATTGTTGGACAACCTCCATATATTAAATGATTCACATGTGATGCGACAGCTCCATGTGCACATTTAAACTGATTTAGTTAAAAGAGACCAGTGTTAAGGAACCTGGCACTGTGGTATGGCTGATGCCAGGCTGCGTCAAAAGACTAGAAAAGGAAATGCTGCAGCACTTTTTCTATTTCCATGGTAGGGTAAAATGTTAGACCTTGAGCAGCCTTGCTTAGAGATTTCAGGCTTCTTGTCTGTCTTCTATCTTGGTTCTCTGCAGCACAGTCTTGTCTTGTGACCTGAAGATAGGAGCTGTATTTCTTGCAAAGATCAAACATAAATCCAAGCTTGACCTTAACTGCAGAACTTTCTCTGTTTTAACTTCTTACCAGAGGACTGACAGTTCTGAACATACACTTAGAGGAATTTTGCCACCTTCAGGACACATAGTAAGACTCTCAACCCTTTGCCTTCACAGCTCCATAAAGAATCAAAAAAAAAAAAAAAAAAAGAAAAAAAAAATGAAAACAGGAATAAAGAATAAAAGTAAAACCCAGCAACAGAACGGGGTTGAGGTGGTTGGGTGGAATGGTATGCATTTCTAAAGAAAATTATTGTGTACTAATAAAATCCATCAGATACAGCAAATGCTTTAGAACTCAGCTCTCAGATATTCAGAGTCATTGAATGCATTTGAATAAAAAATTTAAATCTAAATGAACACATATTTCATATATAGAAAATCCACTTGAGTTAGAAGAAAGCTGTAGGGTGGAGCAGACTCCCATAACAACTGTGGGTGATCCTGTCTCCAAGGTGATGACTAGCGGTACTTCTAAGTTTGAAGAAGTACTCCAAAGAATCAACTGAATTCATATCCCCTCCACTCCATAACAAAGAAGTGAAAGCGCTCAGGCTTACACTCTCAGCAGCAAAATAGGAGTGCAGAATTTGAGCGCTCTTTGCAGGCAGAGGGAGAAGAGAGGTCTTATTCCTTTAGTACTGAGCACAGTGAACCAGCCTATTAATAGATATTAATAAAGCTATTCTTACAGTTTTGAAATAGATTGGTGGATTGTCCACATGTGTCTGTTTCAAGCCCTGCTAATGCAGAAGTTCTGAGTCAGTATAATTTTGAGCTAACAGGCTGTGACAGTGACTAGAGCCTTACTAATAACTCCCAGTAAACGAACTACTGCCAGTGAGAGTAATAGAGCCAGACTTTGATGAAAGGGGCTAGGGCTGAACTTAAGAATAATAGCTGAGACAGGGAATTAGCATCTTTTTAATCATGACCCCAATTACAACTCAAGACAAATTATATCCTTTAATATAACACCTGGAGCCAAATGTGGCCACTTCAAATTTCATCCTCTGAGGACCTGGCAATGATTTTTGGGCTTCATGACAATTATTATTAATTTCTTTTCTTATGATGAACTTCTCTGAAGTTGAGATGCTACAGAAACCTTTTCCATGAATATTGGCAGGTAATACAGGCACTTCTGCTAGTGAGAATACATTAAGAAATACAGAAAACACACTGGAGTGTGTTGGTTCATACACAATCATGTTCCGTGCTTTCATAAATATGAAAGATATTTTCTTTGACATATTTATACAGAGACATATACAAACAAAAGCAACCACACAACATGAGGTCCTCAGGTACTAGTGGATAGTTTTCTTATATTTTCCCACATTTGCAAAGTTTGATTTTCCTGTGAAAATTACAGATAAAGATAAAAAGATGCAGATACTGAAAGGGCTTAGAAAAAGATGAACTTTGCCAAATTCCAGATATTTATGCTCTGCCAAGATAAGCCAGAGAGATTTACATGTGATTCTGCTTCGCTCCTTCCTGTCCTGATCACCTCTTTTAGTTGTTATGAAGGAAGAATGGCAAGTCTCAAAGTCTGAATGGAAATATAAAGGTATTTATTTTACTTTATAAAATCCTTTACTGTTTCTTTTCCTCTACTAAGACTACTCAGAGAACTGGCAGGGGAAAATGAAGCACTCAGGATACTCAGGAAAAGAACAGCAAGGAAAGTGGCAAACTATTCTCTTTTAAGGGCATATATTTGATACTGAAGAGTGCATTTAAATCTGCGTGAAATATAAACAACTATATCTTGACATTTATTTTTCCCTCTCAGCATTTGACTCCTTTTTCAAATGAAAGAGGATTACCTCTGAAAAGTTTATTCAGAGGAGATCGGCAGTATGAGGCACAAAGCTGCACTCAGGGAGCTTGCTTCTATCTGGAATCTCAATCTGTTTCATTTGGGCTCTCAGGAAGGAAAGTGATGACATACAGAGAGGTTTTTGGTTTGTTTTTTAAGTAGGAACAAGGCCTACCAGAACAACTACCTATGCACGAAGAGCTCAAATACCATATAGCAAACACTGTGTAGCAAGGTTAAAAAGAAGTCATGTGTTTCCTTTTGAACACTTAGCATCCAGTCCTAAAAGGCAGTAACACAAAGTGAAAGTCAGTTAATATAAAAATATATGCAGAAGCCAAAAGAGTTGCTACAGTCACAGTGAGATATCAGAAAATAAATTTGAATTTTAGAGGAATAGGGTAGTTTAAAGGAACTAAACTCTGTAGGGTAAGGAGAATTCAGTTAAGAAAAGCTGATGTTAGGACTGGGAGATGTTTGCAATGCTTGTTCTTAGAGTGACAACAGGTGGCGAATCAGAAAAGAAAGAGGCAATCTCTGTAATTAAGTACTGCAGCAACAGACATTGTGGATACAAATACATGCGTGAGTAGAAAAGCAAACCCCAGCCTTAGAAGGCAGGTGGTGCTGAAGCATTATTCATTGTGGTGACCTTGAGCCGGGGCAGCTGCTACTTTCCTGGAACACGAATTTGAATCGTTCACATTTCTGACCTGGCTGGCAAATTAGAATACCTCATCCTGCTGCTGCCTAATGTCAGGGGAAAGTGAATTTCGTGACTCCTCCTTTCAAACACCTGCTAAGAAAAATAGCATTTAACAGCACCACTTAGCTGCCCAGAATTATTTATTCAGGTATAAGTAACATTTTTGAGATTCTGCACCATATAATGAGGAAGATTTTCCAAGGCAAAAAGTTAATAGGTGCAGATGGAAGAGCATGGTAAAGTTTCCATCTTCATAGGGCTGGCAGTGAACATGGTTTCATCTCTGGCTATAATGAAAAAAGGAAAGTCAAGAGCTCAGAATGGATTTTAAAAAAGAGAGGGCTATTTTGTTTTGCAAAACACTGCTGCCATGCAAAACCCAGGTGATATCTCTGACCTCATTTTATTTGGACCTGAAACTCTGGGCTGTCCTGTACAATTAAACTGTCCTCTGCACAAAATTGGTGAAAACTAAATATCAACCATGCTTGCCTCTTTATGATCCTCAGTAGTTTCTTGGTCCAAGAATTGCCAGGAGTGGCATTTCCAACCATACATGAAATTACACATGTCTTTTAGACACATTCTTGTGAAAGAAAAAAAATAAAACCAATATTTTTAAGGCAAACATCTAAATAATTCCTAAGAAAACTCACCATCTTCATGTTTTGTACATGTAATAATGAGAATGAGCTACTCAATAGGTCAAATCATGTACCTGTTACCATATATTAAAAAAAATAAATAAATATTTTTGCTAATTCCACTGAAGGCTGATTAAAATTCTAGGAGAGCACAATCTACAAATATTCTTTATCATGAAGGACTTGGCAATGTGACGGTTTTCTCTGAGAGGTGTTCTGGACACTTTTCTGAAGATATCAACAAATAAAACTTGCACCTTGACTGTGAGGAAAATATTTTTAATTTCTCAAACTATTTGAAAGAAATGAAGCCTGGGGGGCAACCCTCTCTCCTCAGTTATTCACAAATTTTCATGTGGGACTGCAGCATACTGACAAAAACAACATCACAAAAGAAGAATGACTCATATCACTTCTGAAAATGCTTTCTTATTTCAGTTCAGTCTGTGTGAACCACCACCTCAATTCCAAGAGAAAGGTTTCTGCTTTTACCCATGAAACTTAGAAATTAAAGCAAGTACAGCTTTCTTTCACTGATATCCAAGGGGGGAGTTACCAATCCAGCACTCTAGGTCATGTGGTCATATTTTATTATCTATGGAAAAAAAAGATCCTATTCATTCTGAAAATTTAACATTACCTATCTGGATCTCCATAACACAGTTACAATTGCCTACAAAAGCCAAAGACGGTGTTAAAGTTTCTGTCATGAACTTATAAAATCACCAGGCTATGTTTTACGTTAACTTTTTCCCTTCTTTCTTTAGCATTTTCCCCTGGCTTCCCTTCTTCTTTTAAACACCCATAGCACCACAATTTCACCCTAAATTTATTTCCTTTAAAAAGAACAAAAAAAAGTCTTACTTGTTAGAAGTTAGAAAAACTGCTCCAAGGGCACGGTGATACTATGCGGAAGGGAAGTTTATAATGACAAACTTTCAAGAACTCTGATCTTAAAACCTGACCCTTACACAAACACACACACAAAAGTTTCCACAAACTTTGAACTCATGTGACCAACTTTATCCTCAGCAGTAGCTTCTCCTTTTCTCATGTACTCATATTCAAAACTTCCACTCCAATGTACACAGATTTACTCACCACATGCAAGTCATTTTGCATTTACTTCCTGTTTGTGATCTTTATTGTTTACTTGTAGTCCTCTAGCCCTGAAAATACTTACATATGTCAACGCAGTACACTATTTCCCTGAGAGTTTTCTCCCAAATAATTGTACCGTTTTGGATATTACATCTTCGGAAAGTGAAACACTACTATATTTTTATTACTTAAAAATTGAATTTCCATTGGACTTGATGATCTTAGAGGTCTTTTCCAACATAAATGATCTTTTGATTTTATTAAAATATTCCAGGCAAAATAGAATACAAAATCCATGGCACCTTTTGGGGATAATATTCTTGTAAACTGCCTTAGAAGTGGACTTTGAAATCTGAAAGTGAAATGCAAATGTCTACTTCATATTCTCTTACAATCAACATTGAATATGTTTCAAAAAAATCATTTTCCAGTTCAGTTAATACTTATTTTAAAGTTGATTTATGTGAGATATAATTTTTCCCTCAGAAAACCCTCATTTTATTTTCTTCAGAACTCCCACCCACTAGTTTTTACTTGTCAGACCTATCTTGGTTATTATATATTCTTCAGAAAAATGTGGGGCAGAAAAGATTAATGAACAGTGGATTTCAAATGCTATTACACATATGGTGCATAATATGAAAAATATGCATTTTTCTAAGTCATGGAGCTATGATCTGATTTCACTTGTCTGGTTTTTGTGTCCATGTCTGCCTATGACAATTAGCACTAATTCACATACACTTTAATGGTATATCCTGTTTTGGGGATCTCTTCTTATATCTAAAACTGGTCTACACCAGAATTTAAACAACAGCACAGCACATCATACAGGTATAGAGTAACATAACTAGAGGGGAAAAAATATATATAGTCATACATCCTTACTCATATATCAGTAACTAGAATTGCCTCCATAAAATTTTCTTATTAAGCCATGGCTAAAAGTAGTCATAGGCCAATACAGCATTACATTTGCCAGTTTAGTCTCCCTAGAATTTCTGCAAGATCTGCAAATGCTCAGAATGATTTAGAAGTTACTTCTCTGTTATAGTCTGATATAAAACCTACATAAGCAGGAATTCTCCATTGACAATACTGGAATAGGCCCCATGTGAAGAGTCTCCCTTTACAGTAAACTTCACTTCTCTGTTGAAAGCATATAGAGAGAAGTTTCAGCACTTTGTGTATCTTAGGCACCCTTCTTAAACAAATAATACTAGTTGTCATAGAAGATTTCAAATAACATTTGTTTTCCTGAAAGTGTTGTATATAAAGAATCAGATTATGAAGAGTAATGTCTGAAATTCTGTATTACTTCCTCCTCCCTCCAGCACTGTGGCTATATTTGGTGTCTTATTAGTCATATTGGACACACCCTTTGAATATATTTTACACATAAAAAGAGCGACACAAGTAAGATTACTAGTTTTTTAATGTGAGGAATGTTGGAACAAATTTCAAAGGTAGAAAATTTAAAAAGGTTTGTACCTTCTCTTGTCCTCCACCCTCAAAGGTTTTCATTTATAGTGTTTCCTTACAGATAAAATAAGGGAAGTAATCTTTAATTTCTAATTATAGACATTTAGATGAATTGCCAGGACGAAACAACCCCCCACCAGGTCTTCTGAATACACTTTTCATTGAAATGTGAGCAATAACACATGAAAGAAGAAGTCTTCTAGCTCCCCCTGCTTTGGTAAGAACTCTAGGGTGACAGCAACTTCTTAGAATTTTTTGCTGATCTCAGGCATTTTTGGGTTTACTTATCTTAATATTAAAAAAGATGTCACACATTAAGGGTCAGGTTAGAGAATTTTCACAATCTTCTTAACAAAACCATAGATTATCCTATAAGCACAACTTAGCACAACTATGTATTATCATACCACAATCCCTCTGTTAATTAACATGAAAATGTAACAAATGTTTCAGCTACTGAGAAATATCAAAGGCTAGAAAAGGCTTTTGATCTGCAGTTTTCTAATTTCCTCCCTGAGAGTTAAATATTAAAAGGGATTTAATGTCTACAGTAATAGGGGGTAGAGAGGTGCAGGGGTGCCATACAATTCCATCAAATGCACACTTTGGAAGGCAATTGAGAGGAGAAAATTGGTCAAAGAAACTTTCTGTCTTCAGCACTGAGGGTCTTTAAATGGAATATGAATTTATAAGAAACACTTTGCAAGTCCGGACATCAGAACCAGATTGAGCCAGTGCATAAGGAATTTACTGAGATCCATGCACTTAGGAGTTGGGAAAACAGACTTCCAATATAGTAAAATTTATGGCAATCAGGAATTGGGAAATAATACCTTTATATAATAGCTGAAACATCCATTTGCTTCCTACAGTATTTGCAAGAAGAGTTTTGCATTGATGGTGATTACATATTCATGCAAATTGCTTTCACAATTGCTTTCACAAACATCATTCAAAAGTCATAAAAGTCCTGGTGTAGTGCCGGCTATCACCAAATGATCACTGACACAACTTTCAATGGAAATAACTATGAGGAGAAAAACTCAAGTGTCCTGAGTAGTGCTACTGGGAGTGACTGACAGAATAAGACATTCACATTATTGGCAGAAGGGAACTAGTCAGATAATCTTTTTTCTAACCTTCACCAACCAGAATTCCCAGCTCTCTGCTTATTTATACTGTATGTATTATTTAAACCCTTTGGCACATGCAATAGTGATTGTCCTGAAGTAATAAATAGGAACAAGAGTAACAGGCCTCACTGCATAATGAGCATGGTATAGTAATAACCACATAATGAGGGTGTTAGAAATCACTGAAAAAGAGAGGGTGGAACTTCGAATGAAGATCTGTATTAAATGGAACTTCCTTAAAGTAACAGTAATAGCAACTGCAGAAATAGATGAACAGAAAACAACAAGCAATCATAAGTGAGTAAACTACAAGAGGGAGAAACAAGAGGAGAAGCAAGTATTGTAGTAAAGTAAAAACATGTTAATGCAGTAGTGAAAGGTAAAAATGAGGAAACAAGAATAAATGTAAATCAACTGTGGATTTTGCTTTTAGAAAGGACATGGGAGAAAGCAAGAACTACCAGTGTACTGGAGATTAACATCTAAGGACCAGGTGTCTATATACAGTACACATCTCTTGAAATGTAATTAAACAGAGCTTCTTTTGTAAAGTAGGCAGGCTGTATGCACACTGATGATACTAATAATACTACGCAACTCAGGTGCACACATATGTAAAGATGAATTAAGCTTTGGATTCAAGAGTGAATTCGTTGATCAACATAAATCACACATATACAAATTCCATTATAATCACTCCAAAATCTGTTTAGGAAAAGCCTGCATTTTAAAACCGTAAGATAATCAAACAGGCCTGCCTGCTTTATTATTTCTGTTCTCCTCTGATAATCCCACAGATTTTTTGTTGTGGTGAACAAAAGCATGTCTGTGAAAGCAACTGACAGCTTCTGCAATGCCTAAGCTTCTGTGGGATCTAGAAAGAGAAGAAAGTGAAATGCTATTCTGAGAGGAAGTGGCTCTTTGCCAGCAGCAGATTGGATTCTTATCTTCACTACCTGTGCTAAGCAGTGCAAACCAAAACCTCAAAATGGACCAGATTCTCCAGCCCGCTACAGCTGGAACTCCAGAAACTGCTTCTCAAAGATACCAAAAGAAGTATTTTTTCTTAAGTGAGGAATGAAATATGATCATTCTTCCTAAGCTCTTAAAAAAAAAAAAAAAGAAAAGAAAAAAAGAGTTGTAGCAAGCTACATAAATTTACAAAAGGCACCCTAGGATCTTAGGACAAGAAGTACAATATTAAACAGTTATTAAAATGTTATTAAAAGTCTTTCAGATTTTGTCCAGGAATCAAGGTGTCTGAGATCAAAACAAGGAACTGACAAGTAAGTACCTTGAAGAGAGAAGAAAGTAATAGGAATACACTGGTATAACATCTCGTTATCATTAATCATATGTAAAGTCTTCCCACTCTTACAGAACATTATTTCATTTTTTGGATGGCTGGCAATGCTCCCCAAATGGAGCAATGGATTAATGGAAAGGTCAAATAAATGACAAGATTTTCTGAATCTTAACTTCATTTACCTAGCCCTCCAAAATACTAATTAGATAAATTAATTAGACATTAAAAATTCAATTTAGTCCTTAAAAAACTCATAAAAATTAAATTTATTAGAGGAGATAAAATACTCTACTTCTTGTGGCTAAAATTAACACTCAACTCTCTTCAAAACTCCAGTTGTTCATGATCTACAAGGAAGAAGGAAGGATTCATCCTTTTTCTTACCTATCTAGCAACAGCACTGCAGCAGACTTTTTCTGTTTCCAGACTTACTCAAACATGTAGATGGGAGAAGGATCTGTACACCTCCTCCCTTTCTAGCTATGAACTTTGAGTTAATATTCTCAAATATGACCTCTACTTTTGAGCAGGTTTGAAGCCCTGCTTAAAAGCTAGGGTTTCAAAACACCACTTCTTCTGACTATGACCCTGAGAAACCATGAAGTAGATAGAAAAATGAGGACATTAAATATATGATCGGCCATCCCTTCTCCCTCACAGGTACATAATCTTACTTCAGTGAGAGATACAGTTTCATATATTATCAAATAACAAAAGAACAGATACCCCTCCTGTTACTTTTCCCCATTGCACTGTGCAAGAAGGCAACATTTTAAATACAGAACAGATTTGGCACAGTAAAGACACTTATGCCACTTTTGTGCTGAAAACTTGTTTGCTTGCATGGTTAGCCAGTGAAACTCTTAGCCTTTCTGGGCTCTTCTTTTTGCTAATTTATGGCATGTTTACTTGAGTTGCTTATGGAATGCACTGTAGAGATGCAGATTTTCTTCCCTAAGACATAAATTCTTCTTTGGCCTGTAATTCTGAACTGTTTCCTTTAGTGTATTATTATAGAATTCCTTAGTTTAGTTTAATAACCAAGTGCTCTGGGGTTCCTGATTTGGAGTTCAGGTACCGATAAACTTTAACAAGTGTTTCATACAGTGGTTTTTAAAATCTAATTTTAATTTCTTCTATACTTATATACAAATTATTGATTTCAATTCAAGAATCACTGTGATCAGAAGCTTGTAGCAAAACAGGAAAGTCGAATATAGAGCTACCATGAAGCCTACCTGCTTTTAAAAGTGTTACACATATATATCAAGATTGTATACAGCTTAAGGTTAACATTTTGTCTCATTGTATACTGTAACAAGCTCAAAAAGATTTCCTGAAAGATTTCTTAGAGATGTTTAAATTTTAGTGGCTAGAAAAAAATATTTTGATAAACAGAATAGACTCCAAGTGAATAGAGTTCCTTTCTTACTGAACTCAGATAGAACCTAAATACTATATATTCATCAGTAATACAAAAGGAACATAGAAAATATAAAAGTTTTAGTTAGAAAATTAATTAAGAAAATACATCATTTGAAAATATTAAATAATGCTAAAGAGAAAATATATGTTTTTATATGTTCTTGATTTTAAAACAGAATGAGGCCCAGGGCTCCTTAACAGATATGCATAACAACTTTTACTTTTAGAATTAACAAAATATGCATTTCTTGCTTTCAGTAAAGAAATCAGAATCACAAACCTTTACATACTGAAACTGACTTTTTATATCTCTCAAGGACATCACAAGCCTCTCTTAATAGCAAACAAAATCTTGTAGCAACAGTTTACATGGGACTAATCATGTCATTTACCAGCATTTCTGTTGTATATTTAAACATTCATTAGCTCTCAAATGGACTAGTCCATGAGGCACCCATTTACATCTCTCAGTACAGCATGATGAAGATCTGCCTTTTGTTCCCTGAACTCTTTACATCATAAATAGTAATAATACTATTTCACTCATTCTATGCTTTGTAGGGTGGGATTTGGGGTTTCTGAATTTTTCAGGATGACTGTTAGTGCTGAAAGAGTGTGCCTGGCACAATTCCAGCCCATTTCTTCCTCCATCAAAACCTCATTTTCTGTAATGCTTCTTCCTACTTGTTTCTGTCACTATCACTCAGTTGCACACAATAAAGAGTGACATTAGATTATGCAGTTGTTACCACAATGATGCAGGGTGCATACATTTAAATGGTGAAATGTTTAAGACTGAAACTTAATGAAACTAAGTTATACTGAGGAAATTCAACCTTTATTTTCAAAAAGGACTCATAACTGGTGAGAAAATATGAAACAATATTGACAAATTAATTATATGAATGAACACTTATAACCTCTCTCTACTGAGTTGGACACTTCTGAAATTATCAAACTCTTTACCTCTCTAGCAAAGGGGTTGATAGTTTCACTCGTGTCTGGTTGTTCATCTTTGAATGCTCCTAATATATTTAGTTATATTAGTATATTTAGACACTAGAGTAACTACACAGTTACCAGAAAGTGCCATTATATAGGTGTTCCAAGTTCATTTTTTCAAAATGTTATTGCTAAAAGTCTCTGACAAAATTCTTCAGTGCTAGGGGACCAGCATAAGCTCCTTGGGGCAGCTATGAGAAACAGCACAGTAGCTCACTTCCAGCATCAGCTTTCCCAGTTAGAGTCAAACACCAGCAGTGCCGGGGTTCCCATTGAGGTTGCAAAGGGAACTGTGGTCTGGAGTAACATTTTGTATCATATGTGTTCAAGAACTGGTGTACACAGCTTGAACAAGGAAGCTTCAGTAAAAATGCGACCCTCTTCGCCTAACTGCGTTCTTGCGCTATCTGTAAAACACAGGATACAAGTTATTTCAGCATGTCAGGTTATTCATTAGACATTTGCATTCTGCAAATACCTGGCAATTGTTAGCCATTGCAAGTAAATCACTTGAAACTACCTTTAGTAGGTTCTACAACTTCTTCCGTACACAGATACTCCTAAATTTCCAAGCTGGCGATGTAGAAAGAAGAGACTGAGCAGCCTTCCACGTTGTGGGTAGGATCCTCTTAGAGATGAATTATCAAATTAAAAAAAAAAAAAAAAAAAAAGAAAAAAAGCCTTCTTTTAAGCCCAAATTTGCTCTAGATATTTACATTCTGGACAAAACAGAACATACAACAGGGTTATAACTAAACAGCTTCACAAGCTTTTAATTCCCAGTGTTTCATTTATGTTCCAGTACTCTATAACTGCCTAATAATGCCTACATTATACCCTTTAGAGGCTTACTTCATTCAGATGAGAACTGGCTGCTTTGGCCCAAAGTTTATTTATACACCAAAGAAGAAAGAAGCTATCTGCAGCTTCTTTCTGAAGGCTGTGGTCCCAATACTGTAACAAAATTTCCAGATGAAAAAATCTTATAAGTGCAAAACATGATATTTAAAAGTAAATGCAAATCTGCTTTTATCCAGCTATTGTCTTTTTGCTGTATATACATCATTAACTTGCATTTTCCCTGTAAGGATATAATGAAAATGCACAGATTCACTCTTCATTTCAACACAAGATCAGGAGTTCCATGAAATTTTGATGTCAATTTAATAAACCTCTCTTTCATTCTCAAAGCTGTCATGTCAGCACACATGGGAGGAAGAGAGATGAGCAACCTGAATTTTAGGACAATATTAAAAGCTATAAATGTTTTCAAGTGTTACAGTTGGTGATAAAGTCTCTTCCAGGTAGTCTGTTTTATGGATGTCTTCAGGGCCTTCTGTAAGATTACTGCCCCACTGTCATGGGTTCAGCAGTAGCAGGCATTTTTTCTCCTTCTTAGTGGCTGGTGCAGCACTGTGTTTCTAACTTTCAGCCTGAGAACAGTACTGATAATACCA